>RJWM01009664.1:0-66987 GCA_004363535.1 Dasyprocta punctata | reverse complement strand
CAAAGTTGAAGAAAACTGTCAACAAGAATTACACAAATGACTATAATCATTTGCCTTGATAAGAACTTAAGCTTTTAAATTCTGGCACTTTTTAAATCCTGCCTGCAAGTATGTAAAATCTTCACTTGGCACAAAATTGGCATTGTAGGAAATCACTATGGCATTCAATATTTTAAGTAAGGAAAGGGAGAGAAAAGTGAATGAAAAAAAATTAATCCACACAGAGATACCATGACTGACACATTTAGAACTCGCAATCTAAAACTTAGAAACTATCCTTCAAGATGAGGGGCTTGAAAACTAGCTTGTAATAAAAGTAGTAATTAAGACAGTCTCAGTGTACTGAATCTTTCTTTGAAAAATAACATCAGCAGTTGCACATAGGACCTCCCATGCTGTTCAAAACAAGATTGATAAAGATAGGTGATTACTCAAGGGCAGAGCACGTGCCACCAAAGAGGAAGGAAATTAAGGGTGCCAAGGGAGGATTGTCCAGGGTCTGTCATCTGGTAGAGAATGGCTGAGACCATGGCATTGGCTGCCTTCTAAGAGCAATAGATTTCTGGCTTGTGAATAAGGCTGTCTGGCCAGAGGACTGCTAGCAGTCTATTTTGGCTGCTCAGGGGGTACAAATGTAGGCCCAGGTGCTTTCAATGCCTAGTTGAATTGTTCATGCTTAATTGGGAGGCACATAGAACCACTGGACATATTGAAAGGGAGTATCATGTAATCAGAGAAGGGTTGTTGAATTCGTATGTTTTTAGTAGTGGATGTTTGGAGCACATAATGATTGCATTTCTCATGGGGAGTTGGTGCATATACATAACACATCTTCAATTGTTTTGGTTCCTCTTTCCCCTCCCCTCCCTCCCTGTCTTTGCTCCCCTTTCCATTTAATTTTTTTTTATATGGAGTAAAGAAACCACAACCTTCACACTGAGCTACATCCTCAGATATATTTTTCAAAGTTTTATTTTGAGACAAGTTCTCACTGTGTTGCTAAGTTACTCAGGCTGGGCTCAAACTTGTGTCCTTGTGCTGATGTAGAATTTCTGAGAGACTGGAGGGACCAGGTAGGATTACAGGAGCACTTCGTTAGTGCATGACCCAGCCAATAGAAATGCTCAAAACCAGGCTGAGCCCTGAACAAGGACGCCCTTTTGCATTGTGCGACTGCCATAGAAGTCTATTTTGCTTCTCTGTATGCTTTTTGGTTTCCTTTGACCTCTATCATGCCAGTCTGTTGATGTTCCCTGTAATGTGTAACTGACACTTTCCTTGGTGTCTTTATGGCATCTAGGAGCTGTAAAATTTCTGCTTCGTATTTTATCTCCTTCCCCCCAGCAGTCAGGATCCCTCTTTCCCTATATGTAGTTCCATGAACAAGTAGCGTGGTAAAGACATACTTGGAGTCAGTTTAGATGTTAACCTTTTTGTTCTTAGCCAGTAACAGTGTCCTTGTCAGGGCTATTAGCTCGGCCCTCTGAGCAGAGGTTCTGCAAGGCAAAGGCTGGGCCTCTGCCACGGAGTCCAATGTCACCACTGCATAACCTGCTCATCGGACCCTGTCCAGTATAAAACTGCTCCTATCTGTGACGGGTCTTCTAAAGGGAGATCTAAGAGATCTCCATGGCTTGAGAATACCTTGTCCACAATTCCGCACAGTCGTGAAGGGGATCCCCAGCAAAGTGGCTGGGTTAAGAGTGTCTACTATCTCTAAAGTTCTGCGAGAGTTTTCACATAAAACCCTCTGATACCAAGTCATCCCCTCATGTTGGAGAGACAAAGGTACCATCTCTGGTCTACTAAGGTTATAATTGAATGTGGCTATAACCAAATTGTCGGTTGTTGCCTCAATGTCAGCCTGTCAACTTCCTGTATCAGCAGGGCAGTGGCAGTAAGTGCCCTGAAGCATGGTGGCCATCCTAGGGCCACAGAGTCCAACTGCTTTGGCAAGTATGTCACCAGAAGATGCCAGGATCCCAAAACCTGAGTTAAGACTCCTATGACCACTCCCTTTTGTTTATGGACATATGAGAAGAAGGGTTTCATTATCTGGCAGTCCTAAGGCTGGGACATGAGTCAAAGCCTCTTTGATCTGTTTAAATGTCCTCTCCTGGTCAGCTTCCTAGAGGAAAGCCTCCTTTTCTTCCCACTTTGTGGTTTCATAAAGGGGTTTGGCCATTAATGAGAAATTTGGGATCCAGATGTGATGAAATCCCACTGCCCCTAGAAATTGTCTCACTTGACATCAGGTGATTGAGATTGGGAGAACATAGACAGTTTATTTCTGTCCTGTGCCCAGCTATCATTCCCTCTGTGTCACTACAAAGCCTGGATATCTGACCTCTTGTCAGCGAATTTGTGCCTTTTTCTTAGATACCTTATATCCTGCTTTCCAGAGTAATTGTAGGACTTTAGTTTCCCTGATAACAGTATTCTTGTGTTATGGCTGCAAAAAGGTGATCATCTACCTATGGTAGCAAGGTGCCATTGTCCTTTGTTGTGAGGAAAGCTTTAAGATCAGTAGTTGGGGCCTCTCCAAAGATTGTAGAGGAGTTTTTAAACCCTTGGGAAAGCCTAGTCCAATTTAGCTGTTCCTTCATGCCTGTGACAGGATCCTCTCATTAAAATGCAAAGACGGACTGACTAACTGATGCAGGGCACAGACAGCGAAAAGCATCCTTCAAGTCTAAGCAGGTAAACCAAACAGCACTTGCTGGAATGAGTCCCATCAGCATGTATGGATTTGGGTACTGTTGGTGAATAACCTCAGTAGCTGATTTTCAGCACACAAATCCTCTACAGGACTGTATTCTTTGGTCCCAGAGTGAAGTACAGAAAAAGTAGGGTGTTCCAGGAGGACTGACATCTAGTTAATATTCCATGATCTAAGAGCCATTTCAAGTGTTCTTGAACACCTTGTATAGCCTTCTGGGTGAAGGAGTATTGGTAAACTCTAATTGGAGTTACCCCTGGCTTTAATTCTAATATCATTGGTGCTTGATTTATAGCTAGCTCTGGGAAGTTATCTTTAGCACATACCCCAGGGATCATATGCACCAGCCCAAGTAGCTTACCTATTCCTGATCTTTGTGACTTGTCTGAATACAATCTTCATTCTTCTGCTTGTGGGACAGTAAAGGTTAACATCATAGGTTTTGGTTGGGCCAGGTTTAGAGCCACATCTTCTTGTGGTCCAAATGTAACTTAGGTTTGCAGCTTTTGGAGCAAGTCTCTCCCTAACAAGGGAAGAGGACAGTTTGGGAGATATAGGAGTTTGTGTTGAATTTCTCACCACCTGTCCATAACACATCTTTTAGGCTGACAAAGTGGCCTCTTTCTGAGACTCTGGTGGCTCTCATAATGGTCATATTTTTCTTAGACAGTTGCTCAGTGGGTTGTGTTACAACTGAGTACTTAGCTTTGCTGTCCATCACAAAATTCATCAGTTGGACCCTATTTTCATTGTTTAATCCTTGCCTATGGAAATGGAGCCCAGTCTGGTCTAATAATTTTCAGGTCCTGCCAGGTTAATCAGGTCTGATTCCTGTTCTCCCTGTGAGTAGCTGCTGGTGACAGGGTCTCTGGTTTTATAGTCTCCACTATCCTTTTTGTCTTTTTCTGGGCATCCATCCTCCCAAAATCCTATCTTTTTGCATTGCACACATTGATTCCAGGCTAGCATCTGTTGGTTCCTGGGTCCCTGTCCAGTGAGACCTTTTCTTGCTGTCTCCCTCACCCCCATCCCTTGGTGACCTCTGTCTTTTGCCCCATGAGAGCTGCTCCTAGCAGATCTGCCTTTCTTTTAAGCTTTCAGTTGGCCTCCCACTTGGCTTCCTCACCATGGTTAATATATACTTTAGTGGCTACTTCTAAGAGCTGAGTTACACTCATGCCAGGAAAGTGCTCTAGGTTCCACAATTTCCACCTGATGTTTCCTTGGGTTTGTCCTATGTATTAGTTACTTTTTTCTCATTATTGAGACAAAACACCTGATGCCCAAAATGATGGAAGGAGAGGTTTATTTCTTACAGTTCTTGGGGGTTTCAGTCCATACTCAATTGGTTCCAAGGCAGCATGGTGTAGCAGTGGGGGCAGCCGTTCATGGCAGCTGCAAAACAGCAAGTGCGAACTGGCGAGAGAGAGAAGACATGCCTTCTTTTTGCCCTTACACTATATGTTGGCTCCACCCCTGGGCATGTGCCACACTCACACCACTAATCCCAGCACCAGATAACAAGCCAATCATGAATGCTAGACTCTGTCGTATCCATGCCAGGAACGTAAACCATAACATCCTACAAAGTTGCGTTTACCATGTGTTGATTTTTGGTTGCTTCCAGGTTAAATAGAATGTAGTACAGAAATGTCTCACAAAATCTTTCATAGAATTGGCTCAGGCTTTCATCTGGTTTTTGGAACATCTCTGAAATTTTTTCCACATTCATGGCTTTCTTACTTCCTGCCTTAAAGTTTTCCAGGAGGTCTTCTTGATATTTGCTGTACTATCCATCCCTGCTACAACATTTGGGTCCCAATTTGGCTCAGTCTCAGGGAATTGGACGTGAGCACACACTTGGACATTCATAACTCCTGCAGGTGCATGGTCCTCTAACCAGTACAGAGCTGCCTGAGTCACTCTCCAGTGCTCTTTAGTACTGAGTAGTGTCATGAGAAGCTGTTTACAATTTGCCCTATTTGGGTTATGTGTTTGGAAGATGGATTGTATTAGATCTATAAGTGCCTATGGCTTTTCCATTTAGGAGCAGGTATGATGCTTCCACTTGAGAAAGTCAGTGGTTGAAGAAGTCTGATGAATCAAGGCCAGTTGTCCCGCTTTGATTCAGCCCTCTACATCATAATAAATAGGCGCCCTGGTCTCTCAGAGGGGAATCTGTAGGGCCCTTGTATGACTTGACCAAAGACAACTGGCTTTGCCACCAGATCACTGGGACTTATTTCATTTTCCCTCCTTCAGGGGCATCCTGTTTTATCTTCTGGGAGGGGGGCACCAGAGACTCACTGCTTTCTGACCCTGATTCCCCATGTATGGACTTTGATAGAGGCAGATAAATTGGAGTGTAAGTGGGAGGTATTTCTGTTTCCTCTGGTGGTTCCTGTAGGGTTGGTTTTTCTTAGGTTCCCTGTTGTTTCTCTTTAATCCCTGTAGCTACTGGAAGAGTGGATTTCCCTCTGTCTCTTATGTTGGGCACAAGGGGTTTGCAATATGCTGCCAGACAGGGTTTAAGCCATGCAGGCTGAATTTGAACCACATTCAGCTATGATTCAGTGTTGGAGAATTATTCTGAATGTCCTGATGGCTGTTCTCCTCTACAGTCACTACTTGATATACCCTTCCAATCATCCCCCTATCTATTGTCTCCTTGGCCAGCCACTCTACACTAAAAGATTCCCAATCAATTTCATAGAGTACTAACCTCTAGAGGGTTAATTTTTACTCTGTATTCCACAGTATAACCTTTCTTAAAGTTCTTTAGCATACATTCTAATGGGGTGGATTTTCACACCTATCCTCTCATTTGCACTCAAATGTAACCCAATTTGCTCTCACAATTACTATAAATCTTCTACAACAAACCTGGATGCAGCTGCTTGGATTTTAAAGTGTTTCCCCTTCCTTTTTATTTTTCTCAGATTATTACTTTGTAAATTTGACTGACTAACCTTGTATCAGTGTTGTTATCTTAAACCAACAGAGAGCAGAGAAAAGAGCAAGTTAAAATGTAATTGCAATTCCAGAATGTGCAATGCACAAGAAATGCTTTAAAACACTGCAATTAATCAATTCAAGTTGGAAACCAAAAGTATATTTACAATTAGTTAAAACTTGTAATTTGATTTTTCCTGTAAAACCTCCTTGGGCTCCAGGGACTCTGGTCATTCAACCCCAGGCTGGAGCTGCTCCTTGTATTGTCTTGCTTTCTGCTTACTTTGAAATGAAAAGATGCTTCATCCCTCCAAACTTACAGGTGGAGCTGGGCCTAAGTGTCTCAGCCTATGATATAGTTCTAGCTCAGCAGCTGGCCCAGCTGACTGTTGTCTTTTAGTCTCAGTCCCCAGCTCAGCCCAGGCAACCTTAGACTCACACACTGCACTTTGCTAATTCACACAGTCACACATTTCATTCAAGTCACATATACACATTCATACACCTCCCCTTTCCCAGTCATTTTCATCCAGGTGCCAGATTACTAAACCTCTCTCAGTGTGGGCCACTTCTGCAATTCCAACACTCTTCCTTGGCTGTGGCCACTCCTACCTTGTGAGTCTTTTTCCTCTCCATGGGCCACTCTCCTGTTTTCTTCTTGCTAGATTCCCTCTGAGTCTGATTACTCAGTACACCTCTTGGCAAGCTGCTTTCCTTGCAGGCCTGTCCCACAAGTTATTAGACAGCTGCTCACCATGGGCCACTCCTGCATTCCACTTGGGGTTGTTGGTTTTATCTGACAGTCTGGATAGGACAAACTGATCATAAGTCTCTCTCAAGGCAAGCAACTCCCACATCCCCAGCACCCCTAAGAGTCAATTCTTGTTGCAGGCCACTTCTGCTTGGAAATACTGGTATAATCTGATTTTAGTTCAGCTCAGATTACTAGGTACTCCCTGGGAGGTCATAAGGCTCCTCTTCTATCCAATGGGATGGCTTTGTCCCCTAGGCCCCCATTTTCATACTATGGTTCTGTAGCATGCTGTTCTTGAGTCACTTTAGGTTCCATTTGTGCTGGCAGTGTAGAGGAAGCTCCTGGGCTGTGGGAGAGCTGGTTTCTTCCCCAAGTTAAACTTTACTTGATGGTGCTAGAGGCAGGTCTTCCCCAGCTTTCGAGTCTTAGCCCCACAAGAAAAAGGAAACAGCAAGCCTGTGGTCTCCTGTCCTTTTGTGGTCACCAGACAATGTTTTGTGATTTCCAAAAAACTGGAAAGGCCAGGAGGGATTATGGGACTTTATTAATGCATGACACAGTCACTAGAAATGCTCAAAACCAAGCTGGGCCCAGAACCAAGGAGAGGTTCCCTTTTATACAATTTGTGACATCAAGCAAGTAGAGATACAGAAGTGAAACAAAGGACCTTAGTCATCCTAGCAGCTAACCTGTCTTAACCTTGGAAGAAAACAAATCCTGAGCACCTCATAATGTAAAGATGCTGGGAAACTGGTTTATAACCATATCTGTTAGCTTTATCAGTGATGATACCCAATGTTGCCCTCTAAGGGAGGAGATGCCCATGAGAGAACTGCTTGACATGTCTCCCTTACCAGTGAGAAACACACAGGACTGTGATGAGAAAGTCCAAGTTCTCCTACTTGGTGGTGGTGGTGGTGTTGCCTGAGGTGTTGCTTACAGGGACCTGGGAAATTTTGTGGAGGGAGAGAGGCTAAGTTTCTCTCCAAGTTCTGCTTTATTGGGCTCAAACTTCTGTCCTAATGCCACAGTCTCCCTGAGTACTAGAAGTACAGAAATACAATACCAGGCTAAAGTTGTACTTTTGTATACATTTATTTTATACTAATTTTAGTGTTGTGAATCATTAGTAATTAGTTTTAACTGATTGAATAACCCTTCTTAAGTTATTAGAGATTGGGAAAAATAACTTATTCTTCAATATTCACAAAAGTAAGGAAGTATAAAAGAATTTTCACCTTTCCATCTGAGTTACAGCAAACATATTCTGAGAGAAGTGGATTGAGGACACCTGGGACTCAGAGTAGGAATGTCTGGCACAAGAAAAACTTCCAGGAAGTATGTCAGACTTTCCAGGCAGCAGAATTTCTGGGGTCCCAGCCACTGGTTACACCGATAAAGGGAGGCACAGGTAACAACCGAGTACGACACAGAGTAAAGAGAAGAGTGCTCTGGGGTGAACACATGCTGTGAAGAGAGTGGAGCTGGGAAATGGAACAGAGGAGTTAGAAGAGGGGTGTGCTGTGCTGGCTGGTGAGGGAGGGACGGTGAGCATGGCTCACAGGTGTCCCCTTCCCACCCTCAGGACCTCCATGACTCCCATGCTCTGTGATGCAGGCAGAGTCGTATCCTGCAGCTCCTGAAACTCAGAGCTCAATAGCCTCAGGCAGCCTTGCCATTGGGATCATGGGGAATGTTCTCTCTTTCCTGAACAGCCATACTAAGCCATGACTGGGCTCTGGCTCCACATTCTTGGGTATAAAGCCCAACTGCATGTTTCTAACTGCAGTGGGACTGCTCCTTCTTTTCTTCTGTGTCCTGTTGCTGAAACCATTTTTATCAACTCTCTAGAGAAGTAGAGAATTCCCAAAGGTATGGAAATGTGGAAGAATCCCCAAGAGGAATTATTCTTCGTTCTCGTTTCCCATTTCAGTGACTCTTGCAATGAGAAGTCTGAGGAGAAGACTGACCATCCTTCATCCTGCATTAGGGGAAGAGGCCAGCCAGGAAGGGGGTAACAGGAGCACTGAAGCTTCCATCTGGAGCTCCCACACTACCTTTCTGTGTGCCAGAGGGCTCCAGGGTTAGAGCCCAAAAGAGATCCTAGCCCTGATTGGCTCAGTCACACATCGTGTGTTCTCTGCAGCAGAAAGGTTTCTACTGACACTGGGGTTTGAGTATTGTTCCTGCTACAGGGGTCCTTCTCTAAGCCTTCCTCCCTGCTGGGCTGATCAGGGGAGCCCTGAGCTGGGGCTGGAGTCTGTACTCTTTCCCCAGGACCGAGGTAGTGTGAGACAGCACACGTGTGATGGTCAGTCTCAGATTCTGTGTACTCCCAGAGCACAGGACGTCTGTGAAAGTTCAGTGGGGATCTCACAGACTGAACTTTCCTTTGGGATTTTCAAAGAGGGAAAAATGGAAACTATGTATATGATCATCTTTCAAAACTGGTGAAGGGAACAAATTTCTAATTAAAAAGGAGTATCATATAATTCTTAGATAATGCAAGTCTGAAATTGTGAGAGAGGAAAATGACCCCCAGCCCTTCAGTGTTCTTGTTCTCAGCATCAGCATGGAAACAAGCATTTGAGGAGAGCTGGAAGATATAGAGGTACATTTGCTTCATTGGACCCCAGCTCTCCAAGGGCAATCCCTCTTGTCCCTTTCATGAGGTTCCAGGTCCATGAACTCTAAGGATGCTAGGTGCTAGACACAGCCTTTCTGAACACAAGACCCTCTAAAGGGGGTCCCCGGGAAGGCAGTGAGACCTGAGATCCTTCTCTGAGCTCCTACTCTGCCTATGGTCGTCGTGAAATAGCGATGGAGTTGCGGTGCAGGCAGTGCCCAAAATGGGGCCACGTGAGATGTCCTGGGAGGACTCTTGGTTGCTTTGAAGTCAGATCTTCTGTCTCCCAGCTATGTGTAATGTACTTTATAGCCAGGTGCTCAGCGGTATCAGCCCTAACCCCTGACTTTGGGCTTTGGTAGTCACTTCTAGCATCACATATGATGAAATGTGTGAAGGTAATTTGTAAATGAAGCCACACACACATGCACGGGAATGTTCTTATGCCATCGGTCCCCACTTCATCTGCCTACAGATTCTTAGGGCTTTGAAACTTGAACACCCTAAGTGTTTTTCCACAAGGGACTCCTTATAAGACTACTGGGTTTCTACCTTCATGGCATGTCACTCACTGTCCTGATTTTCCAGGTTGGAGTGCCAGCCAAAGAGAAGAGGAGTGGAGGAAGTTGTTACTGATTCTAAAAAGGTGATTAGTCACTTTTCTTCTTTCCTGGCCCTTTCTCCTGAATGTTCTATGCATCTCAGGAACCCAGTGCCGCCTGTGTGTGTAAAGGCTGGGGTAGCCACAGCAACAGGCATGTCAAGGAAGGCTTTGGGGAGCAACCAAGTGTGTTTTATGAAGTCACAGCTGTGAGGCTGTTAGCTGTGAAGTGGGTAGGAGGCATGAGGTGGGCCAGCCTGCCTAGGACAGTGTGTCCTCCTTTCCATGTCTTGGTCCTGGCTACAACTTCTTACTTTCTGTGTCCTGCAGCTACCATGATGCCGCACGCTTTCAACAACTACTGTGTCCAGACCCATGATGCGATGTGTGTAACACCCCAACTGCCGAAGTCAGTTGTCTACTCCCTTGGGTGTCCCTGGAAGATACCACTTGCTCTAAGTCTTCCTTGTCATCCATCTATTCTGTGACAGTGTCATCATTCACTCAGACCTCTGTCATCTCAGCAGTTCCTCCAGGACACGCGATTTCGGCCTCTCAGACTGAGTCTTCTCTGCCTCCTCGCTCCATCCTCCCCCTTGACCAGGTCACCTCTTTAGCAAACTCACTGTCATCCTCACCACTGGCTGGCTCTGTGCCATGGGAGCCTAACCCTCCCTTAGAGTCCAAGTTCCCCATGAACTCTTTCCCACTGAACCAATTTTCTCTCCCCTTCTGCCATTGTATCACATTCAGAAAGCAGAACCTGTTCTCCAGCCAGAAGCCACTCTGTCCCTTTTTGATAGCTTTGGTGACTTTTCCACTAATGATCTGAGTTCTGCTGAAGCCTCCTTTGGGGAACACCATGCACCCTACCAGAAAAAACCTAAAAACCTCAGGTTCCTCAGCCCTGACACCCACACCCTCCTGAAGACAGAACAGAAAAAGACAGATGATTTTATGGTTTCCCTAACCACAAAGCTTGTGTCTTTCTGGACCAATCAGAGTTTAATCCAAAAATCAGAGCCAATAATCTGCACACACATGTGCACACACGCGTATATTTTGTACAAGGATTGGGCCGCATGCAATGAGTAAGTTTTGGGAAGGCCGCTATCTGTACATTTACTCCTGGAGTTTGAAGTCCACAGGGTGTGTGTCTGTCAAGGGAAAACATACGTAAAATTGAAGACAGAATTTCAGGCTGTAACCCACAAGCAAGAGCAGGAGCCCAGGAGTGTAACAAACCCGCGTTAGGGATCATGGGCGCTGACCTTGGTCCTGAGAGCACCCTGTGAACCCCCAGACCCTTGGTTTTGGGGCTAAAGACACATCTGGAACAAGAGACATAGAGCTTCAAATAAAAAGATGGATTTGTTGTTGTTGTCTGTTGAACTCATTCAAGTCTTGCGGCTCTTCTTTCCTTTCCACCCCACATCCCAGCAGGCTGATAGCAAAGCTTGGATGCCAAGCACAGTGACTCACACTTGTAACCCTGGCACTCTGGGAAGCTGAGGCAGAAGGATCACAACTTCAAGCCCAGTCTGGGTGTCAGTCGCTGTCCTCTTTGCTGGGATGAAATACCAGGTACCTGAAGAAAGTGGAGAGCTTTATTTTGGCTCAAGTTTCAGTTCATGGTTATTCGGCTCCAGGGCACAACAGTGTGATAGAGGGGCATGGTGGGGGAAGCTGCTCACCTCGTGGCATTTGGGAAGCAGAAAAGGGAAGAGCAAGGGAGGGAGATAGACCCCCCGGGCCGTGTCCCCCGTACCTGGCCTCCCCACGGTACAGCCAGCTCGAAACGCATCAGTGGACTAAGCCCCTGATGAGTACAGCACCTAGGACCCGATCACCCTCTGAAAGCCCTACCTATGACCGCACGAGGCTTTGAGGGATATCTAGACAGGAACCATCGCACCAAGCAACTTAGCACTTCAGTGAGACTCTGTTTCAAGTAAAAAAATGCAAATGGGGCTGGAAATGTAGCTGAGAGCAAAGACCGGGGTTTCGGTACCCAGTAGAAGAAAACAAAACAACAAAAACAAAAACAAGAAAAGAAAAGAAAAGAAAAGAAAGAGAAAAAGAAAAACAAGTAAGCAAGCATGGGCGCTCCCTCCTCTGATTCTAGCATGGCAGCCTCAGGCCACGTGGGTGCTGTCACCCCAACCCCCACCTTTGAACCATGCTAGCAAATCGCTGTCCCAAAATGCATGGCAGCCTGCCTTGCTCTCACCAGAAAGACTCATCACATGAGTAATTTCACACATTTTTTCTTTTGGTACATGTGTAGTGTCATCGGTCTTAATATTTGAACGAAATGTTAGGTGCATGTGGTTCTATCCCATCTCCGTGGTGTGACCATTGCAAGCTTGAAGGATCCAGGAAAGAATTCCAACCACTGTCTTGTGCCAGCAAAATGATTTACAGATCAGTAACAATGTATGTGAGTGACCAAATGACTGAGGTTCACTCCTTTACTACAAATCTCAAAAGAATCTCCTTTGTGACCCCACTCTCACCTGAAACCTGTAAGAGAAGAAAACTTGGGAAATGCAATTCAGCCAAGCCCAATTCACATGTACTATGGCCATTGTAGCTCACATTTGATTGTGTCCTTGATATCCACAATCATATCATAAGTGACACAACCCAATTCATGATTTGCAGTGTTCAATAACTCCTATTTTTCTCTCCTTAAATGAGGTATCACTAAAGCACTTAGCATATTGCCTTGCATAAGATCTATTTACATTAGCTACTATTCTGTTATCATAGGACATGATTTCATTATTGTTTTGCAGACTGATCTTTTTTCTTTCAGTCACTGAAGATTATCTTGACTTTTTTATTTTTATTTTTTTTGGTCTTGACATCTTTTGAGAGTTTAGAGGTACGAATATAATTTGTACCCATGACAAATCTAGTTTACTGGTATGGTATGATGTTGCCACTGGGAAAAAGGGATTCTGAAATCCTAACAAGAGTGAACTTCCAGTTCAAGAAGCCCAAGGGGCCGGACATTCACCTCCCATTTTAATCATGTTTTCACTGGATGTGTAGATACACGACTTTCTCTCACTCAGTCCTTTGAAACTCATCCCTTACTTTCACTCATCCCTCTTTCATTCTGCTCTTGGTTCTGCTCTCTCATCTGGTTTTCTGGTGACAATGTGGTGCATTAGGTTTGTTTTAAAGGATACAGCTCTATTCAGTTTCTCAAGTGCATTTCAAGAGTAAAATAAACTCTGGAAAAGGAAAATGATGTGTAGACAATATAATTAAATACTGACAGGAAAGTAACATTTTTGTTTTATTGTGTTACTATAAGGGGTATGACAAACAATATAGACATACCAATATTTATGTGGATGTCTTTGTGATTCTGGCTGGACCCAAGGAAAATAGACTCTGAGATGAAGATTAGGACAGAAAGTACGGTTTGAGTCTGGATGTTCCCCTAAAGCCTCATGCAGTCATGGGGGCAGGCTTCCAGAATTTGCAATTAATTCATGATCCAATGCTGGGATTATGGGTGTAAGTGCTACCCTAGGGTGGGTGTGGCCTACATACAATATAAGGGACAGAGAGAGTCTTCTCCGCACACTTCTCCCTTTTTGCTCTTGTTGCTTTTGAAATTTTTCACAACTAAGATCTGTTGATCCTCTGCCACACCACCCTGCCTTGGAGTCAAAACCACTACAAACTGTGAGCTAAATAAATCTTTCCTTCCTTCATTTTGGGTGTTGGGTATTCTGTTTCAGTAATTAGAGGTATTTATTAGAGAGTGTTCTTGGGATCACCTTATGAAAAAATGAAAGAAAGAAAGAAAGAAAGAAAGAAAGAAAGAAAGAAAGAAAGAAAGAAAGAAAGAAAGAAAGAGAAAGAAAGAAAAGCAGGCTGGACAGAGGGAGAAGTTGGGCTGTAATATATTTCAGTGGAAGGCGTTCTGAACCCGGCATGATGATTCACAAATATTGCTGTGGAGTGAGAAGCCTGGTCCTTTGCAGGCTCATGTTAGTCAGTCACTGGACATGGGGCATTCTAGGGCTAGGGCTAGGGGTGACCTTGGCTAGTGACTCTCTTAAGCTATGGCCATCTTTGAAGGGGGCTGACCCCTGAGAACTCTTTGCCACCTCTGCTCTCAGCACTGAGGGACTAAAATCTTTGCTCCTGTTAAGGAATCTCATGGTTTAACACTGGGTCCTACATATTTGGAAAGGAAAGCTGATAGAGAGACCATTTTCTAGCATTTCTTTTTGTTACTGTGTTACAAAATATTCTGTATGAATCAACACCTAGTACCTACAATGTTAAAAGTTAAGGAATAAAACCATAAAATGTGCCTTTCTTACTTTTTTAAGAGCCCGATGGTCAACTTTACATTTCGCCTATAATATGTTTACCTCACAATTCTTTGCATCATAGTCTTAAAACCAAGTCAGTGAGTTTCCTAGAAAATTATTGAATGTGACCATGACTTCTCTAGACTCTGCTTAGGGAAGGGCACCTCTTTCTGCTTTTTTTTCAGCCACACTTCTCAAACTGGTCAGGTTCAGAAGACCTAAGTAGATTTCAAGAGTCTAAAATAGTGGAGATAAAAATAACCACAATAGACTTCCATCTCAGTTACTTTTCACTCATTGTTGAGACAAAATACCTGATGCACAAAATGAAGGAAGGAAAGGTTTATTTCTTACAGTTTTTTTGGAGGTTTCAGTCAATTCTTAGTTGGCTCCAAGGCAGGGTGTTGTGGCACAAGGACGGCTGTTCATGGTGGCCACAAATAGCAAAAGCGAACAGGGCAAATGAGGGAAAACCATGCCAGCTTTTCTCCCTTATATTGTATGCCGGCTCCACTCCTGGGGGAGTGCAGCACTCACACCACCAATCCCAGCACTAGACAACGAGCCAATTACAAATGCTAGATTCAGCCACCTCCATGACTGCATGAGGCTTGGGGGGCCACCTACACACAAACCATAACACCTTCCTTCTGCCCACCCACCTTAAACTTCTCCTACTCTCTTCTGTATGCTGTGCAAAGCTATTTCCAAAGGACTGCACTTCCTTTTGGTTGGTCAATGAGCTCAGCCAATGGGTAGCAGACAGAAATGAGCATGTGGAAGGCAAACACACTTGGGGAGTTTCTTCCCTCCCTTCCCCACATTTCAATATCACATCTTTGGCTGTAGCAGGGTCCTTCTGTGATTGCCAGGCAATGCCTGCTCTAGGTTCCCACTTTTGCTGGGCTGACCTAAGATGAGAAACATTGGATGGACCACTATAGTATGTGGTCAAAGTGGAAAAGTTTTTCCTAAATTCTTTTAAACTGTCAATGACTTTGTTCGCATACCTAATTTCCTGGCAATCTGTCGCTACAAACCCAGTTAATTAGATGTGGATGTCAGGCAGGATCAAGCTAACAACTGTGCATTTTTACATTATATTACATGCTCATCTTTCTTAATTGCTATCTGTTGTTCAAAGGTAATAGCAATAAACTCAGATGCAGTGTGGAAGGATGACTGTGGATCCTGAGGCAACAGTTTATCATCATTAGCAGAGGTGATAAGGCAGGTACCAAGAAAACTTGGAAGGTCTCCCACAAAATTAGCAAGGCTGTCTGCCAAGTGCAGGCACTTTGACTTCCTCACATCTTTCTTTCAGCTGCCTGTGGCCAATTCTGTCCTGGTCTATGCGAGGGATACACTCTCCCTCTTCCCAACTTTCTTCACCACCGTCTTTTTCATCACAACAGCTGTTATTATTTAGGAACAGGGCCAGTTCCTAAATAATAATGTGATGTTCATGACTGTGTTCTCCCTTTCTAACCTGTAACAGTGCTACATTGCTAAAGTTCCAAACCCTTTTAAGCTGGAAAGAACTAGAGCTTTGAAGATTTGGATCTTCCCAGAAGTAACTGTGAGTTCCTCAGTGGAAGAGGGGATCAGGGGTGGCCATTGACAGGATGGGCACAGTTAGAGTGACTACTGGGGCTGAGCATATGGCCCAGGTGACACCCCGCAGGCCCTGAGCACAGGAAGGGGAAGTTGATGAGTCTGTCTCAGGGGGTAACTGCAGTGAGCTGCATCCCCAGCTTGCCCTGGGTAGCTGTGTTTAAATGCCTAAAGTGCGAAAATACTAAGTAGCCCTAGGGCAAAGTTATAGTTAGTAACAACCTCCAAGACCTGGATCCTTTTCCAGTATTTCTGCCACAAATTACTAGAATTCTTCTACCATTCTATGGAGGAGGTAAACGGGGGCCAGATATTTACAGAAATTGAATTTCTCTCCAACCAGGTAGTTGGAGACAGAAAGTAGATGTAATTTGATCTAGAAAAATAAAAGCGGCTATGCTAGATATTCTACATGTTCCCCTAGCAATTTGCTTTCCACTCTCTTAGGCTGGCTCTGTGCCCCGTATAGCCTCTCTCGACTGGCTGCCTTCCCCTCTGGCTTTACAATTGGGTTTGCCCAATGTCAGGTGTAGGATGAATGAAATGAGGCCCTTGGGGCATCCACGATGGCCATAGGCCCCATATTCTCCAGTAGGTGACAATCTAGAGGGGTGAGGCTGGGGTTAGCGCATTGTCCACTTCCCCCCTGGTTGGCCTGGAGGGTCAGTTGCATTCCTCCATGGAGGTAGTGGTCTTAGTTAGCAGACCTCTCGACACGGTTTTTCATCTAGGTACCCCTAGCCCTGGCTCTGTAACTCCTTTGGGTGTGTGTGTGTGTGCATGCACATGTGTGTTGGGGGCAGAGAGGAGACGGCAGGTGGATGAGGGAGTAGGCTGGTGGTAATAGCTGATTCTCTGGTCATCCTGGGTCTAGGACACCCTAGTATCCCTTGTTTTCAGTCTGGAAGATTCCACTCTTTCTTGTCACTGCCCTGGAATATTACACTGTTCCCTTCACAGCACCCTGTCTTTCCCGCACTTTGGTAAGTAGTCCCTTTAAAAGACTTCCGTTTGCTTGTTTGGATGCACCTTCTTTGTCTTGCTGGGACCCAACATGAGGCAAGTACCATGTTTTAGTCCCTGTAACTAAGACCTAAAACTCTTAGACACTTAACAGAGGAAGCTCTTTCCTTATATCTGTCTTCCTATTAGTTGTCTGATTCCCTAATGGGCAGGATACTTTTCTGTTGTGACTGTCTACAGGCCTACATGTGTAGCATATAATCAGTAGGTGCTTAATTAAGGCTTGGTGACAGAACTACTGTTTCAACAAAACTTGGGTCACAATTTTCCCAAGTTAGAAAGAATTCAAAGCTTATTGAATTCTTTTCTGTTAGAATGGAAATCTTGCATCAGAGAAATAGGCTGAGAAAAGAGAGGTGAATTTGTCTTCTGTTTTTGCCTTTATATCCTGAATTTCCCTAAATCCTTTAATTTCTCCTTTGTCATTTCTGGATTCTAAACACTTCTATCTGATTGATATGACCAAACAGCTTTCATTAAGCAAACTTCATAAGGATTTAAAAAAAAAAAGGAATAAGTAGAGCACATGCTCATTTCTCTTTAATTGCTTTCTCTTCCATCTGTTGGTCTGGGATAATATTGATAAAAGGAATTAAAGACACCATATCATCTCCTGAAGCAAATGAAAACAGTCATTCTCAAATTACAGAGTATGACATTTTTATGTTTTGCAGCATGAGGAGGAAAGACTATTTAATGTATTTTAATGTGGTTAATTTGAAGCTAGATTAGATCATCTAGTTAACTCATAGATTCTTGACTTCTAAGATCAAACATTGTGTGTAGCATCTCATTTTTGCAGTGGCATTGCTACTGCCGATAGTGGCTTATATCTAATCAACTAGGAAGGTGACCTTGAATACCAAATAAAATCTACAAACTAAAGCACTAACATGATTTTGGGAATAGAGCCAATCTCAGAAAACAGAAAATTTCTTGTTGCTTAAAATTAACATAGCTTTGATTCTTGAATATTTTGAGGTTTTTTATATAAGGATAATGCTTGTTATTTGAAGCCTTGTTAATTTCTCATAGTTAAGAAGAGATAAGATGATGAAAAGTTCAAAATAAATACAAGTAAACCTAGTAATCAGTACTGCACCTGAGATCATTTCAATGGTGGCTGGGGAAATGGACATCCGCTATGATTTATCTCAAAATAAGGTAGGATGGCACCTTTGGTTAGTTCAGGGGCTATTCTGAGGAAGGTCTACCTTGTTTAGGGAAGGAATTCTTTGAAGAACTAAGTGAAGCATGGAGGGGTTAGTAAGGAATAACAAGAAATTACAATTTTACTCTATAGTTCAGAGTTTATGATCATGAATGAAATTGAGCCAATAATTTATTTTAATAGCTTATAATTTTGGGACTGTTGAAGGCTTTGGTATATGAAGACTGTTGTAGTAAGATGTGAATTTCAACTTCCTTTTTATGTGGCCATGAGAGCTCTTAAAAATACTTTACATCGCCGAGGAGAAGTTTGACCTTAAATTTACACATATATCAAGTACAAGTTTCAGTTCAATTTCAAACATTGGCAGGTAGTCTTCAGAAGGTCACCGGGTCCCTCAGAGGTCTAAGGTCCCTATTTCCTCATTTTCTCTATGGTTAATTTTCATTTTCTCTATTTCTTACTCCCCACCCCCAGTGCTGTTAATTTTACCTTGGCATTATCTCTTTCTTCTGACTAACATTGTAAAAACTATTATTTAACAATGTCTAGACTAGTCATGGATATGAATTCATAGTTTATCTTAGTTCACCTTATTTGTCCTTTTATTTTCCTAAGAAGATTGTTGTCTACTTTTGTTTTAGGTGTCTGCTATTATTTGAATGTTTCTTCCAGAAGTTCATATTTGGAAACTTAATCTCTAATTTCTAGGCTGTGTTAGTCACTTTCTTCATTGATGGGACAAAATACCTGACATCTTCAATTCATAGGAACAGAAGCTTACTTTGGCTTTCCCTTTGGGTTTCAGGCCTAAGTGGCATGGTGGAAGGGTCTGGTGGATAAAAGCTGCTCACCTCATGGTGGGAAGGAAGCAAAGACTGATGGGAGGAGCTTGGAAGGGAGAGAGATCCTTCCAGATCAACCACAGAGTGACCTACCTCTTCTGACCAGAGCACACCTCCTAACAGCAAGTCAGCTATCAGCCCCCACAAACCAATCATCTTCCAAACTCATGAGACCTTGGGAGCATTTTAGATCTAACGCATAATGTATGTTAACGCTATTTGAGAAATGAGGCCTTTGGAGGGTTGGTTGAAGTCATGAGGGTGGACCTGTATGGTGGGTTTAGTAACTTTATAAGAAGAGCAAGAGAGAACCAAACTAGTAGTAGCTTGCTGTGTCTTGCTGTGTGATAACCTCTGCCATGTTTTAATGTACCAGGAAGACTCTTATTAGTTGCTGTTACTATACTCTTGGACTTTTCAGCCTCTGCAACTGTAAACAAAATAAACTTATTTTTTTTATAAATTATCCATTCCATGGTATTTAGTTATTAGTGATAGAAAACGAACTAAGGTGTTATCTTTTGATGGTATTTTGATTGTTGCTTATTATTGTTGTTGCTGTTGCTGTCGGCTTACAGAATGCACTGAAATATGTCTTTATTTGACTTATCTCTACTTCTTTACAGTTACTCAGAAACACAACTAGTTTACTTACCATCCTCTTGAACTTCAAACCCAATCAAAGAGATCCACCTTTCAAAGGTAGGAAAGGTGGGATATTTTAGTTGAGTTTATAGTCCACTCACACTAGGATATGAAAGATTGAAGGATTTAGTATGAAAGGCCTTTTCAGTTGAGTAGTAGAAATCAAAATGTGAGCTTTGGTGTTAGTGTTTTAATTATTTCTGATGGTGTCCATTGTATGGCTTTAAGCATAGGGGAGAGGTTTTGTAAAGCTGGACCAGATGAGTTCACACAGGAAGAAGTGTATATATTACATTTTGTCCAGAAGGTCTTCTTTCTTATGAAAACCACAGAATCAAAATCAACAACAACTCCCAATGTTGGGAGAGACTAGACTGTCAATGCCTTTCTACATGGGGATAGATGGCTGTAATCTCTGTGTCCCAGGATCACAGCACACAGATAAAATGGTGGTCAGGGTTCTGCCATATTGAATGATCCCTGCGTATGTCAGCATGGTTGCCGTGGAAGTTGCCTAGCATGAATACGCAAGTCCACCTGGGAAGAGGAACCAGTGACTGTGGTTACATAATCAACATTGCCTGGACAAACATGATGCCAAAGTTCTGCCCACAAGGAACAATGATCAAAGGGAAAGGCCAGATTTAAAGCACTGAAGGGAATTGATTGACACAAAAGAAGGGTACACAAGTTAAAGGGGAAAGAAAGAAACTCAACCTTTCCAAGATCAATGAATTTCAAAGATTGTTCAATAAAATGGCTTACAGTGTCTTAGATTACAAAGTGAAAAAGTGGTCTTCGCTTGGCAAAAGCACAAGAAGGCAGATAATAGAAAAAAAGTGACAGAAACAAGTTTGAGAATAGAAATCATGTTCATCCAAACTAGAGTCAAGACAGCCAGAGGAAGACAAACAATCAGCAAAAAACCTGGTTTTAGGTATAATTCTCCTCCTACAAGAGTTTGAAACAGCGATCTAAGGACAGAGGTTCACAGATCAAAGAGAAAATCCCAGAAAGAGGATGGTGCTATGACACCTTGCAAAGCGAGACTAGGCCGGCAGCCTATGATCTGTGTCTGGCCTACAGCCGTGTTCTATTTGTCCAACTCTGTATGATTAAATGTGTATTAATGATCTTACTTCTCAGAGGTCAAGATTTCCAGCCTCGGAAAAATAGGAAGATCTGGCAAATCCGTATGCCAGTTCCTGCATAGCGATAGTTCCATGGAGTCCAGTGGCCCCTGCCCTCTTCAGGGAAAGTGTACCCCCACCCAGCGAGTCTCCAGAGATGTCCTGTGTCAGGCCTGCTTCACCATTTTAGCTGCTGGTCATTTAGGATTTGAGCTGGTTGAGGAGTTTGTGGTTTTGGGTGAGCATGGCAAAGGCAATATCTGATTTATCTAGAGTGATCTGTGTACCCTGGATCGTTTTTGTGCATCTCATATATAGTTTTCAAGTACCTGTTATGCACCAGGCTACTGGAGACAGCAGACTTGGGCTTTGTTTTCAAAAAGCCTGAGCTCTAGAAGGGTTTGGATGCATGCACACACATCACTGCTCTGCAGGCTGAAACGTGATGAACTCAGACATGTCAGGGCCGGGGCGGGGTGTGGGGGGGATGTAGCTCAGTGGTAGAGCTCTTGCCCAGCATGTGTGAGGTCCTGGGCTCCAGTACTGCAAAAAGTAAAACAAAGGAGTGAGCTATAAGAACTTCAAGCCAGACAAGGACATTTTAATCCGAGGGAACAGGATGGCTTCTCTAAAGAGAAGATGTTTTCCCAAATGAGCAGCTTTGTTTTTAAATGCTTCAGGGATTTCAGAATTTAATGCAGATGGTAGTTAACTCAGAAGCCCCTAATTCTGGGTTTGCACCATTGACATAACCATGATAGCTAGGCATCAACCATTCTTGATTGAGCTGATCAGAATCCTGTTAATCCAGACCTGGACATATATACCACTGAACTCGAAGAATCTTGAGTTACTGAGGATCTTGTTTGTGCTTTTTAAAAACTTCATTTAGGGTCCATTTGTGACTTAGTGAGACAATCTTACTTTGCATGTAAGAACTTGTGCCTCTCCTGTCGGCCAGGCCATATGCACTGACAAAGATAACGGTAGCCAGCAAGATGCTACATGGCTTTTCTATGCCAATGGCAGACAGGGCAGAACCTTGGGGCCCACAGCAGCTGTAAGCCAAAGCTACCTCAAAGTTACTTCCTCTACTTCCTTTCAGGGCTGTCTCTAACTCTACCTCCACTGAGACCTGTCTCTAACTTTGCATTTTCTTCTACTCTTCTTCTTCTTTTTTTTTTTTCTGAAATAGTTATGGATTTCAAAATCATGACTAACATAGTACAAGAGATGATATCTATAAACCAGAATCATAAATAATCCTACATCCTGACACTTTATTTTAAAATATCCATCTGATAGTAACAGAGCTATTTCCCTGCTTTTGTTTGCACAGGGCAATGTTAAAACGAGCGATGTTCTGAGAACCCCTGGGTTTAGGGTAGGATGTAACTGCCCCACTCTTCCTCCCATCCTGCTTGAGTTTCATCACACCGAACCTAGACTCAGTCTCACACCAGGCAGAACACAGCATTTCAGGCATGATCAGGCATGATCAAAACTGCTTGTCTTCCCTTGCCTGGTGATGGAGAAGGGAGCCAGAGATGGGATGGAACTCTGAGCAGGGTTGCTTATTAAATACCCCAGGTATGTGCCCTTCCTGAACACTCACCCAAGGCCTCCCTTAATCCTTATCCACGCATAGAAAGTGGATTGACTGTCCTCATTTTAGAAATCACAAGCTAGTTGCTAAACAAGGATGGCTTACTTGTTCGGATTTGAATCCAGGTCTGTCTTCCTCCAGGGATGAAAGCGGTGTGTGTTACCAGGTAGAATCACCCTTGTACCTTGCTGTCTCCGCAGCAGGGCATGAACAGCTAAGTGGCAAGCAAAATGCTGAGCTCATTCCTGGTAGGCTTGAGCAAGAACCCACTGGATAGAAGAGAACTCCGAAGCCCTTTCCCCCTGCAACGGAGCAGCCCAGCTCTTTCATCATTTATCAAGAGCCAGGCACTGAGATCATGGCAGACAAGATGCTGGAGTAGGTGGGTGATGAGTGCGGTGTCCCCCAGTGCTCACCGCAGTGGCTGCTGCCAGCAGGACCTCTGTCATTGTGTGTCACACTGCTGTGTGGAGTGGGCATCATCATGCACTTCTCGTAGGACTGGCTGTGTGTGGCCAAGCTCCTGTTACATTACCGCACTTCAGGTAATGATGCCGCCCTGGAAGGAGAGGACGAGAGGACACCGAGAGCTGGAATGGTGAGCCTCTTAGGGGTGCGTTATGATGCTGGGGTTTCTGCCTGGATGGTCAAGGGTACAAAGCAGACAGTCTTCCTGTGTGCCTCCCACTACTTGCTAGGACCCATTTTCTGCAGGTCTATTTTTTGAGTCCACTCTTAAACTAAAAATTATTCAATTTATTTGCAATAGATTCTTGATCATGTACATTTTTCAGTGAGCTTTTTCAAAAGCATCATCAAAAGCATGCAGTGTCATTTAAAAACAAATTTGCCACTTGGCTGGAGTATTAATTACTTCATCACTTGGATTTTTTTTTTTTTTTTTTTTGGTACCAAGATTGAACACATGACCTCATACTTACCAGGCAGGCACTTGCCCCACTGAGCTAAATCCCCAGCCCAACACTTGGATTCTTCACGAGGTCAAACTTTGTTCATGTGTTTCTTGATAATTTGCATTCTGAGCATTGCTTACGGTCCTGTCCTATTTTTTCATGGGAGGTTTTCTACCTGATTTTTGAAAAACTAATTATGTAAAAAATATTTTTCTCTTGTTTATCTTAATCACTATAAATAATTTCTGTGTTATGTATTTGTCTACTAACTTCATTCACAATGTTTCCTACTCTATGGGAATCTATATCTTTATTTAACCAATTCTATCAAAGTTTTCCTTGTGCTCTCTGCTTTCATACATCCAGTCTTTCTCTAACAAAAATATCTGGTAAACATTACCTCTGGGTCTGTTTTTATTTTTTTACATTGTGCTCTTTTACCCACTTGGATTTCATCCTGTTGTATGTGAAACACAACAATGACTGGATGCATTTTGTGGAAAACAATATGGCTTCTTATTCCCAGTCTTCTCTCCTTCACTGCCTTCAAGCGGAGGGAGCTCACTGAAAAGGAAGAAGTGATCAGGAAGACCACCTGACCTAGCAACTGCTTGCTAGAGAAGGGGTGTCCCTTTGCTTTTGTCATGAAGAAAGATGTTTAATAGACCTCTGAGTTTCCTCAAAGGAATACTTTTCAGGCTACCTGGAGCCCTCCTTAATTCTAGACCCTAAATAAGGTACTTATCTCCTTCATGATGCCGAATATTGTTTCTCCAGGTGGAGAGTATGATTTTTCCTTTTGTTTTAATTCCCCCGGTCACTCATGATATTCTTTTCAAAGGCAATGGATGAAACTGACTTCCTGCTTCCCCTCTGCCCTGGAATAGAAACCACGCTTTCAAGATAAATTGCACAGAAAAAAAGGCAGCAGGAGTTGCTGGTTCTGAAATGAAAGTGGCTTTTGGCTCTGCTTCAGCAGTTTTGCTCTGCATTTCTTTCTGAACTCTTGGAGAGAAGTGATAATGAGAGTTTAATCTCTAGTCTTGTGCCATCAGCTCTTTATTTTCCCTGGAATATTTTAAATCCTACAGGGCCTCGATTTCAGCCACTCGACGCAGTACTCTCGTGGGAGTTCTTCCCTGGGGTGGAGATAATCAGAGGGTAAAATTTCCAAGGTTTGTCATATTTTCTAGCTGTGCTCTGGTGTATTTTCATTATTTTTAAAAGACTGGGGATACAGAAAAAGCTTAGTGGGGAGTGAGATGAAGGATGGGAGGGAGCTATCTTCAATTTACTGGAACTTAGCTACCCTTACAGTAGAGGATTGGATAATGGGGTGGAGGCTGCCACTTTGATCCTGCTATTTCTCTACTTTCCCCCTCTCCTTTGGTGTAGAGACCTGATGTGTGCATCATGATGTGCCATTAGATGTTGGCAAAGCTGGAGACTCGTTGCCCTCAGCTGAGGAACCCCTGAGAACCGGACACATTCGGTAGCATCCCTCCTGGGTTAGGTAGAGAATAGCATGGCTAGAGGAAGCAATTATGTTTTCTAACTTTTTTAAAACAGTAAAATTGTTTCCTCCCTGAGTCTTATAAACATAGCTTTTATTTATGGCATGAATCTTAGGATAGTGCTAATATCATACTTATGTATGTGTTTAAAGCACATGAAATCTAGATCCAGGCATCTTCTCACTGATTTTAATGCAAAGTCTGCTCTTCCATTGCCTCTTGGGCTCTGACATCTGACAAGGCCTTGGGACTCACATGGTTCTAGTCATCAGCTCTGGCTGTCACGGCTCCATAATCCATCCATAATCCTTCTGGTGTCCGCCTCCTTTCTCCCCATCTCAACCACTAAGCATCTTTGCTGAGGCTACAAGAGTTCTGTGCTTAACCTCAAGTCCCAGCAAGCATTCCTGTCACAGCCCCTGATGAGGACGTGACTCAAGGAGACTGCACTTTGCCAAGGGCATCTGGATCCTCCTGTGTCCAAGTACAGGGGATTCAGCATTTCTCAGGAGCCTGGGGGCTTCCCTTGCCAGTCTTCAAGATCTATTTTTTTTTCCTCTTTAGTTGATTGAACTTAGTTTCAACGTGTGTCTAGAGTTTTGAACTTCAAATGCGTCTATAGGAGTTATCATTAGGGTATTGTTCTGTTCCTGGCTCTTAGAGAGGAGTACAGGGGAGGGGGCAGCCACCCTCCCACCGATCTGGAAGATTAGGTATGTCTGGGCTGAAGGAGGTGGGAGTGGCCCTTGTCTTTAGGTGTGGGAATCACACATTTTTATTCTTTCTATATAAGTTAGCTAGGAGAAAATGCCTTGATTTTAACCTTTAACAGGTAATATTGTTACATTAAAGTGTTCAATGTATCATCATGATAAATGAGAATTATCAATAGTTGGGACAGACACACTTGGAAATGCAGTGGTGGAAGCAGTGGGGACCAGCAACCCTTCCCACTAAAGATATTTGTTACTTCTTGGGGTTCCAGAGCACTGTAGAAGACTTGGGGGATGCAGGGAGAGTTGATAGAGCTCAGTTGAAAGCCACTGCTATGGGCATTTCTGATACTCTCTCTTCACATCCTCACATATTTATGATAACTTCGTGGCCTAAGTATACAAGAGTGGCTAAAGAGAGACAGATCCAATACACATGTTGCTACCTTGGGTGTCCTTTGTAATGTGACCTGGTGATTATTTGAGAGATGGCAAAGATTTATCTGAGGCATCCACTTCCTAAATGACATCCTCAAAAAATAAAGATGTCTTTTAAAGCATTTTAGTTTTCCTTAACAGAGGCCTATACTTACCATGGTGTAGTTATGATGCATCAGGGTGAGTTTATGAGCAATAACTAAAGTTTATGGAGTGTTTACAGTGTGCCACACACTCTTTCAATCACATTAGATATAGCATTTGTTTATTTTATTCATAAGCACTTAAGTATGTCAGGAATTGTTCTAACAATTCAATGAACATTAATTTATTCACTGTTTGTAAGAACCTTCTAAATAATACTGTTGTTATCACCCCTCAATTTCTAGATGAGGAAGTTAAGGGACAGAAACGTGAAGAGTTTTTTGGAGTCACACAGCTCGCAGGTCACAGAATTTAAGTGGTTTACTTCTACTCTGTGCTTTTCCTCAACACAACACAGCTCATTTAGACAGCCCCACAAGATGAGTCACATATCTCCAGTTTGGGGACCCAATGGATTCATTTAAGTAATTTGCTTGAAATCATGTTGCTGTTGGGGGAAGAGATACGAATTCAAACCCACTTATTTGGAGTCCAGAGACCATCTGCACAGCCACAATTGAATCTTGTGAAGGTAAACTTGATAAGGACGTGCTGTTGGGAAGGGCAGAGACCAGAAATGCACCCAAGTCAACCACTCAATTCCATGAATATATGATAAATTATGAGTTTAAATAGAGCTTTTGGGAATCTATCTAAAATATTTCTGATGGTAGGCAATAATAGTAACAAAAGCTAGCATTTACTGTGTTCCAGTTACTAGAATATATGTTCATGTTTTTTTCCCCGTTTTATATCCAGGAATTTTGTGAAAGAAAACCGATATATAGAAGAATATACAGAGGGAAACAGCAATCATCATCACCTCACAGTGCTAGACAACCGTAATTAGCATTCTCAGGGGCATCTTCACAGTCATCTTTCGCCACACATTTTAAGCATGCATCATGCGGCATAAATCATATAATTCTGGGTAAATGGGATCAAGCTGTAGGTACTACTTGTGAACTGCTTTTATCTATTCATTCCTTCACTCAAAATATTTGTTGAAAACTTAACATTTCCAAAATGATAGACTTGAAACAACGTATTATGTGCTTTTCCTTATTTTGAGGAACAGAAAGATCAGTCTTTTTATGGGCAACAAGTTGCATCAGTCAAGATGGGCAAGATAATTCTGTAGTAATAAATTAATCTCTGAAACTCAGTAGTTTAATGCAACAAGTATTATTTCTGGTTTATATAATTGGCTGTGGGGCCAGGGTCTTCTAAACAGTTGTTGAGCAACACATGCCTTTTCAGTCTTACGGGCACTGAAGTAAGGCAGAGTGTGGGTCATTGCACAAAAGGTTTCCATGGCTTCATTCTTTACGTGAAACAAAACTTTATCCCTAGTTGTCTGACCCTAAATAGTCACGTGGTGCCTCCTACCTTCAGGAACACCAGTTCATATAGCCTTCTGGGTGGCCCTGGGAAAAGCAAGGAGAATAAGAATTTGGTGAGCTCTAGTACTGTCTCCTACATGAGGATTCTGTTGTGTGAATGTATCATTGCTTATTTAACCAATCTTCCACAAAAGATATCTAGATAGTGACTATTGTGTCTTTGTTATAAACAACTGCAATGACAAAGATCCTCTTATACCCATCACATACCCTGACCCATTCATTTCTCAGTTTAAAATCCTGAAGGAGAAACCATTCAGTCACAGATATATGGAAGATACATCTGGACCTACACTGCCCACTCCTGCCGTCTAAGTTCTCCTGCAGGAAGTAGAGATGAAAGACCAGGAACACGTTGTCCACTGTCCTCGGACTTAAGGTTCTGATGAGCATCTGCCACTGAGAAGGGCACATGTGAGATGGAGGAGAAGGCACTGTTCTCTGGCAGCGGCTGAGACAGACACACGGATGCCCCCATGTGGGAGTACACAGGGTTTTGGACATGAGGAGAAACAGCGCTGCTTCCGCACTGTGAGCTGGGAGCTGACATGAGCTCGGTTGTCCTCTCAAGCACCTCCTATTTCAGCCTAGCAGGGTGCTGAGATGTCACTGGTGGGCTTCTTATGACCCCAGACTCTGGGATCTCCTGGGAGGAACCTCCTTCATCTACACCTGCCTCACTTCCATCTTATTTGTGGTGAAAACCTCAGTATAAATTCCCCCATTTCTCTCCTCTTTCCTCCTACAGTGACTTCTGCTTTGACTAAACCTTGACTGATACTGCACCCACTGGCAAATTGCTTTTCAGGAAATAAATGCCTCAAACCCTCCATGGAAGCATCTGGGTCTTCGCACTGTGCCCCAAGTCGTTTCTCTACTTCAGCCAAGCCACACAATGGAGAAAAGTAATGGTGACTTACGTTTGCATTTCTTAGATTAAGAAATTTTTATTCTCTTTAACTGATCTCTGTTTTTTCCTTTTTAAAATGATGCATTTATGTCTTTGGTTGTCATGCCTCATCTTTTGACTGACGAACTTTCCTAAACATTCTTCTTTTTAATCGTATTCCTGTTCTATACAACTGTGCATCTTTCAGACTTCAAAGAGAAATCATTTATTTCAACATATTAGATTTGAGGAAGAAAAGATTGTGTGAATGTAACCGGGTTACTAAGTCACCACATGAGAGTGGCTGGGTTGTCTGTCAAGACAAAGATGGAAACAACAAACTGTCTGGGTAATTCTTTCTGTACACAGGAGCACATACATCTTTAAATAAGAAGAGCATGTTGAAGTAGAAGCATTTTGGATAAAAATAACTTTTAGGACTTCATCACCGTATTTGATTATCACTTTTCCCCAGGCTCTGCTCTTTTATAAACTATTGTCTTTTGGGCAAGGTCTTGGCATATCACATCCTTGGGAAAGGAGAAAATTTCTGCAGACATAAAGGGATAGAGGGTTTAGGTTTGTGCCATATTTCTTCTAAGATGCTGAAGGAAAGATTGCCAACAGAAAAGATTATATTTTCCTTGTGAACCTGAGAGATGGAAAAACAGTAGCAAAATAGACTTTACATTAAGGAATTGGGAGAAAATACAAGACAAGTATGGGCAAGTAGTCATCATTTGCTAAAAATTAAAACTGAAGAGGAAAATACATCATTTGAGGATGATTTAGGTTCAGGAATGAAAATGGAAGTCCACAAATCTTGATCGATGATGGTTTCTGGAGAACTGGGTTGGGATCGCTTCTGAGACAAAGTCCACACACAGTAAGAAAAAGTTCTGTGGTCACTCACAATAGTGCCAATGTCCAGGTAGACGAGGGAGGTAAAACAGATGCCGCAAACTTACCATTGTCTGCTTTAGAATGTGGCTCCCTATTGGAGAACAAATAGGGCCTCCGCTGGGGTGAGACGGAAGGAGGGCAGACGCAGCCTACTGTCCTGCTTCAGGGAAAGGCAAGACCTCCTAAGGTTGGATCTCCCCAGCCCAGCTTCCTGATGAACAGTATTTAAAGACGGGAACCAAATTGTTTTCATTCATCTGATATTGGGACTTAACATTATTTTCAAGTCTACAGAGACTGTAGACTGATGCCCTATGGGTTCGCACACCCACGATCAGAAATACTACGTCTTCTCTAAGGAGACTTGCTTATAGTTGAAACTCATTGGTGAGTAATGAATACAGGGTTCATGGTGTAAATTACTCTCTGACCATAAACTAAGTTCTTGAAGGAGTTTCATTCATCTTTTCACATCAGTCCTATACTGTTTATTATTTCCAGACATCTTCATAAATAGCAAACTAGTGTATTAATTCTTTTACTCATTTCACATATATTTTTAGTTCCTACTAAATATAAATTACTTTGCATTGAGACACCCTCAAAGCCACAGGAAACTGCACACTGAGGAACTTGCATTCATTGAGAAACACGTATAATACAAAGGGAAGCCAAAACAGTCTAAGCAGCAGTGTAGAAAATATGCTGTTTCAATCCTAATTTCAAAACCTATAGAAGAGCAGCAGAGGATTGAGGGTCCCCCAAAATGCTTCACAATCAAAATAGGAATGAAAAATTGGTAAGTATAAAATAAAAAAGAAGGAATTAAATATTTCTGTTGGGTTGGGGTAAGAAAATATGCAGCAAGATAAGAACAAGCATGTTGCCTTGCTAGAGAGGAGGGTGAATGCTGGGAAATCGTGGGGGAGTGGGAGGGGTTCCTCTAGTGCCTTTTTGCTATTTTTTGATGTGTCCTGAGCTAAGTGGGGTTCACAGCCCTATGGGGCCCCCCAGACTTTTCTAGGCTAACTCTGAAGGGCTTGTTTGACTGAAAGACATTCCAGAAGTTTGTCCTGAGGCACATTGTGTTCCAGAATTTCCCCAGATCTGTATTTTCCAAACTGCTCTAAAGTATGGAAAATCATTTACAAAATCAATACTAGCCATATATTTTTTCTTTTTGATGTTTATTATACATTGGCTTGAAGGAAAATACCTATATATGCAATATTTATTTTGATGTAATGATATGTAAAGAATATACAAGAATGTCATGAAATTGCAGGAAGCACCTAATACATGAATGCATAATATTCAATCATTTTTAGGGGCTGCGTTTACCAGTTTGAGAGTGATACTGATGTATGTTGCCTGTCACATGGTTGCTGGACTGCTGTGTGTCTTGTCATAGAATGTAAATACATATTTGTGATAGTTAATGTTTATTGTCTATTAAATATTCATGCCACACAAATTTAACCCTATGTATCTGTGGCTACTAGAAGCACTTTTTAAATGAAAATCAGAATATCAGTATTCCCACACTGTTTTAAACTGGACTACCCAAAAGGCAGAATAATGCAATGTGTAGACAGTAAACAGTATCTCCAATTTATTTTAAAAATAGCAAGGCTCTGAATCTGGTTTATCATCTTTTGTGAGGTCTTATTCAAGAAGAGCAAAATATTTTAGAATATATATTTTTGTGTACAACTATAAATGAGAAAAATTTCTATTTGCCTACTAAAGCAAATTATAGGGAAAAAACAGCTACTACTCTTTATATGAAAGGTTTGACCATCAGTAGTTTCCCTCATGTTAAGTGAATAATGTCACCTGAAGTAGGGTGAATTTGCGTCTGCACATACACAACTGAATTGTGGGAGAATGAATTTATTTTGAAGAAGTCTTCAGAGTTGATTATGTTTAAGAATCTTGAGATTTTCAGGGAACCTGTCTTGGTTACTTTTCTCTTGTTGCTGAGACAAAATACCCAACACCCAAAGTGAAGGAAGGAAAGGTTTATTTAGCTCACAGTTTGTGGAGGTGTCAGTCCATAATCAGCTGGCTCCAAGGCAGGATAGCACATGGCAGAGGGCAACAGTTTATTGCAGTGGAAAACCACAGACAACAAGAGCAAAAGGGGAGGAGCACTGGCAAAAGACTCTTTCTGTCCCTTATATTGTATGTAGGTCACACCCACGTGGGTGTGGCACTCACACCCATAATCCCAGCATTGGACCATGAGTCATTCACAAACTCTATAAGCCCACCTCATGACTGCATGAGGCTTTGGGGAGAACATCCAGGCTCAAACCATAACAGAGCCATTCTTGGTAACATAGCGGCATTGTAGTAACATCTCTCCCTTGGGTTTTCTTAACCCACATCATAAGTAGCATTTAAAGTTTGAAAGATACTTTAAAGGTCCAAGTGCCAGCTGAATGTGGTGGCACACACCTGTAATTCCAGCACTCTAGCATGGGGAGGCAGAACCACTCCAAGTTTCAGTTCATCATGAGTGACTTAATGACTTGATGGGACCCTGATTCAAAATACAGAATGAGAAATGGGCTCAGGATCTATTTCATTTGAAGGCCCTGGGTTCAATCCCAAGTATTGAAAAAAATGTCCAAGTATGATAACAGTCAAAACCACCTCCAGATTTACTGACAGGAAAACTAGATCTAGTGAGATCAGGAGCTTTAGCAGCTATAAGCATTCCACCGTCACTGACAGAGCTGGAATTCATAGCTAGCTTTCTAGATTTCAAATAGAAGACATTAAGCAACAACAAAACCAACACAACAAGGACCATCAAAAAGCAAAACACTTCCACCACAACACCTCTCTCAAAGAGGAGGCAGTTTCTATATGGTGCCAACACAGACCCGGTGAACACTAAATCCATTGTGCAGTGAGTCACTTCTTTGGTCCATGCTTAACAATATCCCTTCAGACCATGCCACAGCACGTTGGGCTTCACTGTGTCTCCCACGGGATATTTCCACCAGCATGGAGCTGTTTTGCTCATCAACTAAAGCAGAAACAACTGCATCCAGCATTCACTCAGCCCCTGTCACACACCAGTTTGTATCCCTTGCTTGTAATCCTTAGGACTACCTTGAGATGTGACTTTCTGCATCTTACAAATGAAAAAAACAGACCTGGAGAGAAGGCAACAAACATTCCCAAAGTCACATTTAGAAAGTGGCATTGCTACCTTTTTGATTCCAGTCTGAGTTTAAAACCAGACACCTAATCATCATGTTAATGTTTCTGGCCTATAGCAACAGACCCAGCAGTGTAGGAGCAAACACAGTAAAAGGATTCATACCATTACTCCCTGACAACTACAAGTTCATACTCAATGGCAAACTTTCACAGTAGATATCCAAACATTCGTATTTTATGCTTCATCACTACTTCAAAATTACAATATGAGGAGTTGCGCTGAGATACAACTAAGTACATGGCGATTTGTAGACTAAAATAATCCATCTTTTTCTTCCCAAATATATGAGAAGGTGAACTAGACCATGGCTTACCAGAAAAAACGTTTGGCTATTTACTGTTGCTGAAACTGTTTAAAACAGATAAATAACTTACAGCTTTTACATTTAGCCACCCATAGGATCTTGGCAAAAATAGGCAAGATGCTAAGAAGCCACCTTTTATTTTTAGTATTAACAGCCTGAAAGAGGAGTCTGATGGAACAGAGGTTGGAAACATTATAAAGGGGTTCAGCAGTGAGTGAGGAGTTTGAGCGGCAGAAGTAGACATCTTTCTGATTTGATAACACACTCCTATTCCACTCCATAAACAAAATAACAGATACTGAAGTTTGTTCTGCGGCCCAGGAGATGTTTCAGGGGCCGTGGCCTTTATCAGGGCCATCAATCCCACCTCTGCTGAGGATTCTTGCACAATTTCGTGGGTACCCTGACTGAGAGGGACTGGAAGGGAGTGGCTTCCACTATCTCTTTTTGTGGTCACCACCCGAGTTGATCCATCTCTTTCATTATTTTATCAACTGGTCTAAAACGTTCATAATTTCTTAGACACACTTCGGCGAGTTACAGTAAATCTAAGTAAGTTATTAAAGACTAATTATGACTGTTGACCTAGGTGCTGCACATTATTTCCCCATGAAAATATAACAAGGATTGCACTCAGATTTTTGCCTCGAGCTAGGGATTGTTAGGGTGGTGGAAATACGATTAAATTCTAACTCATTTCCCACACCCTGGTTTCCTCCTCTAGCCTGAGGAGTCTTGCATTTGAGTTGCTTTGCTTTTCCTCCTGCAACTAACCTGGAGCTGTATCAGGCCAGTGACACCGAAATGCACAAAGTGACTGGTATTTCAATCCTAGAGACAGACTATTACTGAAGCCACAACTTTGTTTAGTTCTCTCAGGTCCTACAAATCAGTTTTCTCTCCTGAAAGCATGACCTTAGGGAATAAGAAGGACTCCACTATGGACAAAAGGGACATTAGCAGAAGTGACAGACAGACCAGGGCTGTCCAATACCACTTTATACTTTGATGGGACTGTTTGATCTATGCTGTTCCGATAAAATAGCCACTAATTCTATACCGAGGATGGAGTTGGTATAACTGTAGTACTGAATTTTTAATGTAACTTTATTTTATATTTAAACTTAAGTTGAGATCACCACATCTGTGATGAGTAGCTGCTGTTACTGCATGCATGGACTGTGGTCATTCATATGAGTAAATTTGTTCCAAGCCTAGTAATTAGAGTTCTGCTACCTGAAATAAGGGAAGTGGTCACGTTTTATTTTTGCAAATTGAAAGACACCATCTTGGAGGCAGTTGATTGGCAGCTGCACATTCAGCTCCCATGTTCCAGATTATCTCATTTCGGGGGACAGCGGGGGAAGGGGTGGGTGTGTTTTTATCCATGAGAGTGATTTCTAGGGTACTTTTGCAATTTGCTGTTTGAATCTCTCCTGAACTGAAATTTACTTGCATCTGAGGTTTTTAATCAATATGCCATACACTTATCTGATTTTGGAGTCCTTTCACGTAATGACTGTACCCGCGATTTACCACTAACAGTTTTTTTTTTTTTTTTTTTTTGTTCCTCACAGAAAATAAGTAAACAACCTTCTCAAGGTTACAGTTTTTCAAATGAAAGAAAGATATGGCTATTTGGAATCATAGAAATTCTATGTGTTAGTCATTAGGGCATTTCCCCAGTTATTTCTGGTTTATTCGTTTTTGGTTAATTTGTGCCTCAAGCCCTCCCGCGGTTGGATAAGGGTCCATGTGGCCCTCAGGCCAGTGAATTAGGACAAGAACCAGCTTCAGCTATTTCATTCCACTTTCTGGTCAAGCGTTTAATTGCTGGTGCAAGACATGGTAATGCTGTCTTTTTTCTGTGCATAGCAACTGGCAATATCCAAAATAGTGCCTGCCCCATCCCCGGGAACCTGGAGGGTTAAGAGGGGCTGACACCTCTTGGTGACTTGCGGTGGGAAAACAACATAGAAAAAAAATGCAAACCTTTGCTATTTTAAGTCAGCAGACTGACATATGTGTAAACTGGGAGCTAAAGTAAGGGTTTGCATAGAAACTGGGGTAGAAGGTCAAGAATAGCAAGGGAACTCAGAGAAAAGATGTATTGTTTCTCGTTGAATTTGACCCTGCCTCATGGGACACCAGAAAGCTTGGACAAAACCATGGGTCTGGCACTGTGTAGACCTGGGTGGGATGTCCTCTGAATACCCGTGAAACCTTTGTTTATGCAATAAAAAAGGCGCCAAGTGCCAACGGTCAGGGCCAATCATTTCAGAACAAATCGGTCCCTTACTATGGCCATGCAGAAGCCTCTAGATTTCCACCCAAGATCTGTTGATGAGCAGCTCCTAGACTGACAGAGCTATGTTCTGATGTACGTTTCTTGATTTCTTGAAGAGAAATCTGGGCCATGAAAGATAAATGACTGGAGGTAAGATGCTGGCAAAGACGAACACTTAATTTCCTGACATTCCTATTTTTCATCCTGAAGCTTACATTTGATTTTTGTGTAAAAGTTATCATATTGGGAGATCTCACAGACTCCAAGGCATTGGTGACAAAATCAGGTTCTTTTTTATATTAACTACTAGTTTTATTAATACTACCTCTTACAGGAGTTTCATAGATTATTCTTCTCAATAAGAAAGCAGAAAACTCCTTTTGCATCACATTCTGTTCATTTGGTCTAATATAGTCTTACTGGCTGATCACTGTCAATAATAGGAACTAATGATAATAATTATTAATACCAATTGTTATAAAACTATGCCTAGTAGCCAGGTGTAAAAATGGCAATATTAATATTGATAATGATTAATGGCTCCCGGGTTTGTTCTTTTTCTATTCCTGTGAAGTTGTATTCTGTTATACATGAATTAACCTCATTTAATCATAAAACACAGATTTCTACTTTAAGAGAAAGTAAATGATTTCTGAAAATTTGGGAAACATTGCAGGTCCACTTGCTGGCAAGTGGTAAAGATAATGTTTGAAGCTGGGGCTGTATAAATCCAATGGCATGTTATAGACTGTCTTTCTAGGGCAAAGGTATGAAATACCAACCTTTATGTAATGTATGCCTTGATTATCTTTAGTCAAACTTTCCACATAAAGGCATTACAAATTAAAATAGTAGAGATACTAAAGAAAATGTTAATGTCTATACATTATTTTCAGGTGGATTCTCTAATGATCCATTTCCGAGGAAAAGTAAAATGCCAAAATAAAATAGCCAGGTGTGGTGGTGACGCCTGCAATCCCAGCACAAGGGAGCCTGAGGCAGAAGAATCCTTGTGAGTTCGAGACCAGCCTGGGCTACAAAGTTAGCTCAACGCCAGCCTGAACTGCATATTGAGACCCTGCCTCAAAAAGATTAAAAAAACAAAAAAACAAAATAAATTAAAAATTGTGTGCCCAGTTTATGCAATATTTTTAAATGAGAAAGAATGTTAAGGTGACAAGTTTATTGTGTGTTCATACATGCAGTTTCAAGGAGACCTTGATGAGTTGGGTCATGAGTACCTATCTAAAACTTTCTATTTTATATGTGTCTTTCACTATTTACAGAGATGGATTAGCAGACAAGACAATTGTTTTCATGCGCTGACTGGGCAATTCCAAAACCTGGGAGTTTTCACACCTTCCTGGGTCTCATTTTCACTCCTTGTAAAATGTGAGGCAGCCTGGCTATAAAGTCATTCCCAGGCTGATCTCTCTTTTTCTCTCTCCTAATAGTGAGGTTCATGCGTGGGCCAGCCTGGAATTATCCTAGGTCATCAACATTGTAGAAGCACATGGTGGGCTACATTGTGCCAATTTTAGCTAACCTACAATTGCCATTTCCAGAATTTCCTTCCACTGAGCCACAAAAGATGCAGACTGTTCAGGTGACAGTGACGCAGCTGTGACTGCCCTGTCCCTCCCAGGAGGCTGGTGCAGGCAGTGAAATGCTATTGTAGCTTACGGTGTTTTCTCCCATCTGCAGGTATGTGGGTTTTCCTGACTCCCTGGGTTGAGTATATGATATGTGGTCAAAAAATACAGTGCTCATGTAAATTAAAAAAAAATTTGTATGATGAAAGACACATGGATACTAATGCTCCTCAGAACTCTCCCCCTTTCTTCAAACACATCTCATCATTCTTGATACCTTATGGAGCACTTCTGGAGGCCTGTTTCATGAGAGTCTCTTGTTGCGCTGGTGTTGCTACCTTGATGTCCTGGACTGATCAAAACATTTACTTTTTGAAGTCCTGAGTTCGACTCCCAATACCAAACAAACAAACAAACAAAACCCACAACATTTACCTTTCACAATCATTTTGATTTTGCGAAAGAGCCAGAGGTCTCACTATGTTTCAGGCTGGCCTTGAACTCCCTATGTAGCCCAGGCTGACCTCAAACTCACAGTGATCCTCCTGTCTTAGCCTCCCAAGTGCTGGGATTACAGGCATGTGCCACCATAATATTTTTATTTGACTGAGATTTCCATAAGTTCATAATCAAGGAGAGGTGATCAAAAACTACAGGGAATACTTAAATTTTAAAAAATTACGGCCAAAGACACATTGCCATTAATCCCCCACAAAGTACCCAGAATACCCTTCCTTCCTTGGATGGCTCTTATTCCATTGTTTTCGGCAATGTGTCTTCTATGTGTTGTTTTATTTTAATTTAAATGATGGCCATCATTTTCAATCACCTCTTATAAGCTTCGCTCCTCCATAAAGAGGACTACAGTTCTTCCATGTCACTCCCATCCTCAGAAGGCTCAGAGGAGGTGAGGCTGCAAGGTGGGGTGCTCACCCACTGGCGGGGACCCGGCCATCCTGCTGGGCTCCTCGGAGATTGCTTATCCTTGACACATCCCTCTCCCATCCCTAGCCACTAGTCAGGCTGACTTCCCCAACTGCAGAAGCTGCAGCTTAACAAATCCTCTGCCCTCCAAATCACCCAAGATCAGACACCCATAGTAAGTCCTCATTACATGCGTCTCCCAGTGAGTCTGTTTTCTGAACTAACCCTAACTAATGGGGACAGGGGGTAAATCAGCCCAGGGAAGACCATGAGGAAAGGAAAATAGAACCTAGCAGAATTCCTGGCAAAGAAATAATATATGTGATTGGAAAAGAATTGTTGTGGAGTCATTTGAGGGGGCCGTTGGATAAAAAACCGGGGTAGCAATTTGTACTTACTAAGCTGCCTTTCACAAAGGCAGGTTCAGCTGCCTGTTTGACTTCTGAATGGAGTTGCATGGTAAGGGGCTGAACTAAACTGGGGGCATCAAAGGATGAGGACATTACTACTTAGGCTGGCATGACCCCCTTTCTTATGTAGATCCCAGAATTTTCTCTAAATACATAGTGGATGCTATTTTAAGAACATTGACATAAAGGACTCCTGACTTATTCCTTTATGTCCCTATGTGGCACTGAGCACACATGCTATTTCTGCTTCACCAGCGCCCTAAGCTACAAGACAACTTTGTAAGAGTGGCCCTTTCTGGAGCAATGAACCCAGATAATTTTCCCCTGCTTCTGGAGCATTAGGTTGAGTGTCACCCCAACACTCCAGGAAACCACTCTAAAGCAACTCCTGTCATTTCAGCCACATAACAAGAGTTTTTCAGTAATTGATCAAGGAACTCCTGGTGCAAGCAAGATTTTGCTTCTTAGTTTGAGCAACCTTCAAAAGCTTCAATTTCCCAGAAAAGGGCATAGGAATTCTGAGGCTAATGCATCCCCAATTGCATGCTGCCGTCTAATTCAATTTATTCTTTTGTTCTTTCATCTGGAGAATATAAAAGAAGTTCTGAAAGACTGTGGAGGAGGAAAATCCACAAATTCAACACTAATAGCTCACATTAAAATTAAACAGAAGGATGGTGAATCAGGATAGAATTTTGGGCGTTCTGTGGTGTGTGTGTGAGCTAAGGAGAAGTTCACTCTCAGGTGTGAAGAGCAATTCAAGACACACAGGGTAATTTTTCTACATCTCACAAGCACGATTTGTGTGTGGAAATTGTGTTTTTCTTGTAAGAACTGCAGTGACCTCCTCTCTTTTATGGTTGTGAGCTTTTCCTGAGGCCCCTTTATTAACAGGATAAGTGGACCTTGAAAACAGTTCTCTTGGATTGTCCATCGAATGTGAACCAAAAGGAACTGAAAGGTGTGCTGAGGTTACTGGGCGTGTTGTCAAATAATAGTAACACGTTTTCCTTTTTTTCTAATATCTGGCACATTTTCATGTCCCCCTGAATCTTCACCTCAAGGGTTAGTTAGTTTAAATATGACAACTTGGGTGGACCAGGGTGTCCTGCTGTTAGGATGAATAGCTATGTTAGTGGTGTGGTAGAAGTATTTTTTAAAATACGATTAACACTTAAATCAGTAGACTTTGATTGAATCGAGTTGCCCTCCGCTTGGATGGGCTTCAGCTGATCGATCAGCAGACCGAGAAGGGAATTCTGGCTCCTGTGTTCCTCGATTCAGCCTTTGGCATCTGATGGAAATTGCTGGAATGTCCAGGCTGCTACCCCGGACATAGTATGGAGTTTGGATTTGCTAGCCCACGACTGCAGGTCGGTTCCTTGAAATAATTCCACCTGCACCACCTCGGTCTATGTCTGTCTCTCCTCCACCGATACCAGCTCTCTGCTGTGCGTGGTTTCTCTGGAGGACCTGGCTTGCACAGTCACTCCAACCCCTTTATCAGAAAGACAGGTGAGGGGATGACGCTGAGTCAGAAAGATCTAAGAGCTGTGTCCCAGCTTTGCCATTTATTAACTTTCAAAACTTTGGCACCCTCCCCCACCCCAAATTTGTATCTTTATTAGCCCGTGCTTGCAGGACCCAGCGATTACATTCACCGTGGTGAGCTGGTGCATGCGCCAGCACATCTGAATCCGTGCTCTGCCCACCTCTCTTCCCCTCCCCTCCTCCATCTCTTGGTCCCCTTCCCATTTGCAAAAGTTCGTTGCAGTTTCTTAGATCCTGTTTTAGAAAGCAGCCACGATATGAGACCAGTAAAGGAATATTCATCGAGGTTTTACTCGATGCCAGCCACCGTGTTACACGTCGTGTACGCATTGTTTGCCATTCCCGAAAGCCCTCCTCAACAGTGGGGCGCCTGGCCACATTCGCCTCTTACCAAGTCACTGTTTTCAGGGAAGAAGGATGGGTGTGCGCGCGCATGCACAGGTCCCAGGATCCGGCACGGGAGGAGGATGGACCCCCTGGAGCCATGTGCTTGGCCCCCAGCAATTTGGGCTCTGGTGCTTTCTCCTGATGTGTCCCACATTGTAACTCTGACATTAACACAAAGACTTTTCTGGCTGTTTAAACAGGTCTCACCAGTTACGGACGCGAAAATGGCAAATCATTCTCGTTCGCTTTTCTCTGAAGCCAGTTCTGACCGCGAAATTCCCTTCAGTGAGCTCAAGGATGGCTCAGGTCACGTCTGGGATTGAAGATGCTCCAGCTGCTTTCTTCCTCTAAGATCAAAGTAATTTTTTTGACAACGCATGCTGACAAGTGCAAAATGATTCGATGACTATAGTGTCTCCCAATGCAAACATGAATATTTTAGATGACGGAACCAATTTCTTATCACTGTAGTGGAACCTGATTCGCTTATTCTCAGGGAGCTGAACGCTGCTGGGCCTCGCACTTTCGGTGTGTTCTGGAAGCCGGGCTGCATTCGTTTCTGCCAGTGTCCCAGCGCCCTAAGGGACCCGATGGAAATGCTTGGGATATTCCTAAGTGAAAAGTGCGTCCTGTCCTCCTATTGGTAACACGCTTGCTATCGAGTGTTTCTCTCTACATTCCCATTTCTATTTTTAATTTTTAATATATAGGACTGGACGACATGCCAGAGGGGTTGGATTTCTATGCTTAAATGAGAACTTAACTTCCTAGGTATTCTTTCCAAATCTTCAAATTGCTTTAAGAACCAAATCCTAAATGATAGGTATTTTCGAAGTTCTCTTATCCATTATTTCACACACAACATTTCTGTATGAGAAAGTTACTCCTAACGGAGTTCACGGGCGCGAAAGCTTGCAGTTGTTACTGTTACTGCACACGTCCCAGGTTAGATCGCAGCAGCACAGTGAGCTGGGTGCTATGAGAGCTTCACCACCCACGGGCTGGGCCAGGGAGTTCCCCTGCCCTGGTGGGCCTTAGTCAGTGCTTGCTGGGCCGCTGCCTTGCCGCTTATGCTCCAGAGCTCCCCTTTGCCATCAGGCTAAATCTTCCCTGGGCCGCTCTTTGGTGCAAGATCATGGCTTTGCCTAAGGTCACAGCTTTGACTGGCACCTCCCTTGTATTTCCTTGCTTCTTTTTACCTTTCACAAGTCTTTGTTGGGACCCCGTTTTTAATCAGCCAGTTACACATGAGTCCTTTCTCAGGGTCCAGTATTGCATATCCTGATCTAAGGTATCGATTTGTAGTTGTTGATATTGGAGCTCAAATTCTCATGTGTTGTTGTGGTCAGAGGTTGCAAGGGGAACAATCACATATAGGACACATAATTTATAGTAGTATTTTATGCTAGTCACCCGGAATCAAATACAGAAAGTGCAGAAAATCTGTCTACACACTAAAGACCTAGAGAATCCAACCGAAGGCCTGGATCCCTTGGCAATATCCTGCATGAGTGGACTCCAGCTGAAGACCTAGAGCCCGTGACAGTGCCTCCCACAAGTCCAACTGGAGGCCTAGAGCCCACCACAATGACTCATGCAAGTCTGTTTCATGAATCTGCGAAGTGAAGGCCCAAAGGTCAGCAAAGGAAGCTGATTCCAGCTGGACGGTCAAGGAGGCGCATGGGGATGAGGCAGTGATGTTTGCTGAGAGCTCAGGATGGAGAAAAGGACCTGGGCAAGGAGAAAGCTGGCCCTGCAGAGTAAAAGGCAAAGCCAGACTTCTAGGTGTGAGCAACCTTGCCAGGCAGGAGGAACAGAAAAGCCAGAAGAAAATGATGAGAGTAGGAAATAATTCATGAAAAGGCTTGTAAACTCTGCTGTGGAGTTCGGACTTTATTCTCTGGGCCACCACTGGACATTTTAGTTGAGAAAATAAAAGCATTCCAATCGCACTGCTGAAACCTGAAGATGGATGGGCAAGAGCGGGTGATGCGGGCAGGCCTGAGTTTCCAGGCTGGGGTGCCAAAATATGGAGACGCGGGGGTCACCGTGGGTGAGGGTGTGGAGCTCACAAGGACGGCCCGGCGCCCCAGGGTTGGAGCGCCTGAGACCAGCCATGAGCATTTACTAAGAGGAGGAGGCTGGGGAGAAGCAGGCTCTTGGGATGGGAGGATCGTGTACATAAGTGTAAAATGTCACATTGACAGAGGGAACAACACTCCCAACCTGCTAGATGTCTGGTGTGAATTCGTGTTATCTAAAATCAAAGAATGAATTTTAGGAACAATGGAGGTTAAGAGCGGAATACATTTATTGAAAGAAAACTTCTGTCTGAGAGAGAGACAGAAGGGCTACCGAGTGGGTTGCCAAAGACTCTGTCTATTCCAGGGACTTTTATAGAGCAAAACCGTAAGGTGAGGCAGGTCCAAGGTAGGGAAAACATGGGAACTCACAAGGCAGGTGGGCATGGGGTGGGACAGAACTATGGTCAACCAGTAAGATTAATTGCTCAGGTAAAATTGACCAAATGGGGGACAAATGGGGAAGCGAGTCAAGTAGCAAGCGGGCTCTTCCTGTAGGGGGTTGGGGTGGTGACTCCTGGTTTCCTCAGGGTGCTAAACACATAGTTAGAATCTCAATTCGTAGGATGTGGGTGTATTTGCTTGATCTTTTGTCTTGAAGCCTGGCCCACAGTGGAGGTGTCTGTCTCCCCCACAGTTGCAAGGTACCTGGCCTTCGGAACTGGCTCCTTCGAGGGCCCAGCTCTGTCTGACTGCCTATAATATTTCTGTCTAACTCAGCTGCCTGTAACAATATTTACTATGTGTGTGTGTGTGTGTGTGTGTGTGTGTGTGTGTGGTTCTATCAGGTTGGAGATCTGTTTTGGTGCCCATAACCTGTAATGGAGAAATCCGTGCGGGCGAATGTCAGACAGTGCCTCCCGCACGCATTGCATTCATTGTTTCCAGAATGAGCAAGTTCCTTTGAAAAGGTTTAGCTTCATCCCCAGATCCGGGGCGTTTTCTATGGGGACTTCATCTTCCCTGTAGTCTAGTCGCAATGACGCAAGTTCTCGTGCTATGGTGTGAAAATAAACCTCTGTGCCCGCGGCCGCCAACCATGGGAGCTTGGGTTTCCTTCCTTGAACCGTCTGGCTCCGTCAACCTTGAAGGTGAGAGCTGGGACAAAAGAGCGCTGACACACAACGTCGCTTGGCCTGATTGCAGGGGGGAATTTGTGTATTTTTTCTAGCAAGATTCTTTCTATTAAACATGGAAGCACGCGTTTATAAGGCGGGAAAATGCTGGCGTTGCAGACATTTGGGTTCTCGGAACAACATAGCTTCCTTTGAAGAGAGAGTTACAGTCACGGTCGGGGGCCGGCGGAGCACCCCGCAGGCTGCTGCTGGTTTGGATGGCAGGGCCTAAACTGCTTGGGGAGCTGGAGCTCCGGGCCGCAGGCACTGGCTCTGCCTCCGACCCAAGGTGCTGGCTCAACAGTGCCCAGGAGGTCAGCAGCTGGCCGGCCCAGTTCCTCGCTGTGCTTAGCTCTTGGAAGCCTGCCACGGACCGATCTCCTACTCTCCTTTAGCTTTGCCACAGTAAAAGCATCGTTCTTATTATTGGAGAGGGAGAAGATTCATAAAGAAACTTCTTCATTTCTTCTTTTGTTCTCCAAACAAGGGTTTCTTTTGCCTCTGGACACAGTAGTCCATTCTGTAATGCCAGGCCCCGCCAGCAGATGGCAGTCGCACCACATCGCATGGAGGCAGAGGGCGCAGCTGTAGAATACTGGGACTCCTCCTTGGCCTGGAGGGAAGATCTTGCTTTGCTCCTTAGCAGGTTGGGTAACTTGTGTGGAGACGCGTTACAGCGAACCTACTGCATCTGTCTATGAAGCTGGCCTTGAAGTTAAAGATGTTCTTAGTTGGAAAAGGAAACAAATTGAGTTTTCTTTTTAATCTTTAAATAAATCTGTCAAAATGAGCTATGAGCTGAACATCCCAAGGTCTTGGGTTTATCTTGAGCCTGTTTCGCTGATACATGAATCAATGCAATCACTGTCAAGGGGCTGGCATGAAAACACAATGGCCGAGAAAATTAAGCTGGAAACAACTGCAAAATTATTTTATTTTCAAGAGGATTAACTGAGCTTGGACCATTGGGGTGGGAGAGAAGAAAAATAGAAGAAAGTCAGAGGTGAAATTAGAAATCTAAGAAGAACTTCCTTCCTGTCTTCCACAGAGATGGTATTTCCACAGGAAATTTTTATGATCAGAGCGGGAATTTTTAACAGTAGGGAGAGATCGCCTGCACTTAGGTCGTTTCAGCTCCACTCCCTCAGGGTCCCCAGAATTGTGTCCACCACGAGCCAGCTGGTTCCCCACTAGTTAAGTGGTTGCTTCAGGTTTTGTGGATGGTGTACTGATTTCGGGACAGGTGTAAGAATTAAACAGCATCAAGGGGACATCCCTATTTCTCAGCCTACAATGTGGTTTCTATTTCTAGTAAAAGGTACATTTTATCTCTGTCCATGTTGGAGTAGGTCTTTTGAGACCAGTAGCTGTGTGGCAAGAGGGCTTCACTGAAGGAAAATAGCCACAATCCCTTGTTGGAGAGAAGCCTTATGTCTCATGGAAGTGGAGCATAAAGGTCAGGAATTTATGGAGTGCTTCTTTTCCCATGGGACTGCTGACACTAAAACTACTATGGAATTATACAATGGCAGAACTATTTGCAAAACGAATGAAAAACTACAGATATTTAATCATAGAGGCATCAACACATGCATTAGGAGTTTCCTGGCTCTATTGACCTTTCTGTATCTATGGAGGGTTGAGAGTTTGCTCACTTTCCATTCCAGTAATTGTCCACTTGCCTGATTGTCCATCCGTATTTGAACAGGGGTTGGAGATACTGGTCCTCGATGTCCCAGTGAAAAAGTAGACAATGTAAGCTGTCCGTCTGGGGTATGGACCATGGGCAGTGGCATTAGCCATAGAAAATTTAAAAGCATAATAAAACTGAATAAAATGCGATGAGCTTTTACATATTCAGCATATTCAAAAATTCTTAAGTATTAGCAGTGAAAAAATCTTCTAGTCTAATTTCCAAATATTTTTCCTGATTTCAGCTGAGTTTCAATAATCTAAGTGCAAGCCTCAAATTAGCACTGTTCAATCACTCATTTCATAAACAGTAGCTTCTTCGTGGAAGTTAATTGAAAGTGCTCCAGCTAGCTGTGGACCCCCAGCACAGGTGGGATCAGCCACTGCATTCTCTGGGTGGGGATTTCCTTGTATTTCAGAATCCTTCGACAGGGCTTCCGGTACCTTTCACGTTTGCGACTCCCATGGCACTGTCTAGTCCTGCATTTAAACAGTGCGTGTGAAATAAGGAAGATAACTGCTTGTGATTTTCCTTCTGTGAACTCTATTTTTTTCTAGGGTGAAGTTGTAGACAAGGTTCACCAGACAGAAAAATATTTGCAAACATTCTGAATAGGTTTTATGATATCCTGGAAATAAGACTCCAACTTATTCTTTGAAGATTGCTGCATAGAAATAGGGGAAAAGTCTACCAACTATGTAAAATGTAAGGCATCAGACATAAAGAAAAGGAATCAAATTAGAAGGAAAGTCTCAGAGAAATAACAACATGCTGGCTTTATAATTTCCAAAGAAATAAACAAGGCAATACTTGAATGTCCTGGTAAATTTCTAAGATCTGGATGCTAATTCTAATTTAGAAGAAAAATTTAGAAGTCCATAGTAAATGAAATAGAAATTTCTGATGAATTCCTGGTAGAAGTTTTTTCTTTATTTTTGTGAAGATATTTTAGTGAGACTTTTTTTGACTGTGAAGCATTTAGAAGCGACTAAAATTGATACCAAAAAAACAAAGAATGTACAGCATGCAGTTTGGGGATTTATTATGAAAGGGAATTTTTATGAGACATTGCTAGGCTTAGAGTTATGTTTAGGAATCTTCTTAGATGTATGTCTGTAGCTTCATATGAAAGAAATTTTATTACATTAAAATTACTGAAAACATGTTCTTCCATGAACTATCAGAAGAGATTGCCAAAAAACCTATATTATTTACTGAACATGAATGTAAAAAGAAAATTAATTTGTACAAAAGCATGAAAATGTTTTCATAAAGTGAAGGTTTGGAAGGAGAACTATAATTTCTTTTATTTGTAAAACTGGCCCATATGTAACTATAATTTTCCTTTTAAAAATTACAGCAATCCAATTACAACAATTGATTCATAACTTTTTTCTTAAACAGTCGTATTTATTTAAAAATAAATTATGGCGTTATATATAAAAATTCTATAAAAAAACTTTGCTTCTTTTTTTTTTAACCTTTATTTCTGTTATCTTTTCTTGTCATGTGTTCCTCAGAACCATTTTCTCCTATTGAGGGAGAGGGTGTTAAAATGACCTCACGGGTCTTGATTCTGCTGGGTGGAACACGCTGCTCTTTCCCCATATTTATCCATCAAGGAGTAGAACCGATACAGTAACAAGCTCTGAAACCTCTACGGCTTCACCCTACCACCTCAGTAGGTTGCCAGCAGAGCCAGACGCAGATCTTCCTGATTGGATGGCAATCTTGGGTGACTTCCTGCAGGTGGAGGCTCAGGACCTCTTTGTCTCGATTGTCCACTGTGGTACCACTTCACGGTCGCCCTGGCACCATCCTTCTTGCCGATGAGGAAGGAGAAATGGGTTGGTGGTGGTGGGAATGTTGAAGACAAGACATTTTATGGGCAGTCTGGAAATAATACCCATCATTCCTCTCTGCATTCTGTTGGCCAAATCCAGTCTGACAGTCCCAACTGAACTGAAAAGAAGTCTTGGAACACAATCTTCCACTGTGACGAGCAGGCTAGACCAGGACCGGGGAGCATCTAGCATCTCCGTCACCCACCTCAAGCCACTCCCTACATTTTTCTGCAATTGCAAAGCTTCCAAGGTATCTCCACGATCTGTCTCTCTTACTCTGCACAGTCGAGCTCTACTCAACACTTGATGGGTTTCAGCTTGAGCACTTAACCTGCCTTTTTTCAAATAAAACATTTTATGTTAGATCAGTGAATTAAAAACTCATAGAGTGCTGCTCTGGTTTGAATGAGAGGGCACAGTCAGAAACACTTAATAGGTATTTTTATTAACTCACACTTCTCTGCCCGTCTCAGCCAGGCTTGGGGCCCTAAGTTACTTCTGTGTGATTCTGAGGCTTTGATTTGCAGACATTGAAATGCGTAGTAAAGGCACAGTTGGGCGTTGGATGGTTTTGACCAAGGAATGTGATTTAGAGATCAGAATTTAAACTCTGGCATGGAAGGCTGCTTCACCCTGCCAATACTTTTCAACTTTTATCTTGTCGGTCTCCACTTCATGTCTCTTAAACAGTCTCTGCTCATCTCAACTTTTACGTTCACACACATCCTCTCAACATTGATCTGAATATTGAGCTTTTTTATTAATTCCACACTGAATCCAACCTTCAAGAAATCTGTGACAAACACGAACTTCAATTGAAAACATTATCTTAACAGAAAATTAAAAGGAAAAAAATCTGTATAGAAAGTCGAGTATACAACGTGTTATTAATAAGGTAACAAGAATGACTTTCTCCAGGTCTGAAGATTTACACTGAGTTTCCTATGTAGCCTAACCCTTTAGGCAGGCAAAAGCAATCAAGCTAAATGACAACCTTAATGCCGGGAGCTCAAACCAATCTGCAACAGCCTCCACGCCAGGAGAATTTGTTAGCTGTGTTTCCCGATGCCCTTCCATGGTGGAGGCCCCTGGGAGTAGAGGCCTGGTGACCTAAGTGTGTTGGGTTTCCCTTATTCTTGCCCATTGACCAAGCAGACCTGTGTGCTGTGCATGGAGGCTGGAAATCTGTCTGTCTGTGCCTCACCGCGGTGCTTCCTGAGCTTACATTAGTGAACCTCGTCACTTCTCTCAAACCTTCTGGAACCAGAGCCGGGAAATGCGGCCAGTCCCTTTCCCCATTCTCTGTTCTCTTCCTTCGCGGGCAGCGTTTCCCTCACCCTACCATTGACGTGGGGCAGATTCGCACAACCCTGGAGCCAGAGGCAGAGCCACGCATTGGCTCCATTTGACCCCAAGCCAAACATTCCTGTCTTAACACATTTTTTTTTTTTGATTCTAGGAATGTAAATACAGCTCCCCAAAGAATTTCAACACATTGCAGTTAAGCTAATACTTACTTTACATTTTAATACTTGAAATTTGTTCCATGTGAAACAAACCTTAAAGCGCTAATTCTTCTTCTTCTCTCTCTTTTTTTTGAGACTGTTTTTGAACTCATTCTGTAGCCTAGGCTGGCCTTGAACTTGTAGTGATCCACCTTCGTCACTAATTCAATTATGTAAACTTCTGATCACTTACACAGGAGGTTTCAACTGTCCACACCATTGTCAGAATGAGATATGGGTAAAATATTCTTGCATCTTCTTACGCTCTTTCACGGCCTTTTCCTTCTATATTTTAAAAGGTCATGTAGTCCATCCCTGTATTTTGTTAATACAGTGAATAGCATTGACTGATTTTGAAATGTTAAACTGGTGTTTCATTCCTGCATAACCCCAATTTTGCTGTGTTGGCCTTCACAGATAATATATTTTTTATATTACTTTAATAACTGAACTTGACCAGTTTTACTTTTGGTTCTCATAATATCTTCTTTATTTTGTTTCCAAGTTTATAGTGGTGACATAAAATAAATTGGGAATCATTTGCTTGCTTTCTTGTTCTCTGTAAGATTTTTGAGTAAGATTGGTGTAATTTCTTTCTTAAATGTTTGATGTAATTCTCAATGATTCTATCTAAACTTGGAACATTATCAGTTTAATATAGGAGTATTATTAATGATGGCTTCAATCTATTTAACAAATGCAAAATTATTCTGATCTATGTCAGACAAATATTTTGGGTGTATATATATTAAAAATTATTTGTTGTTTCAAATATAACCACACATCTTATATTTTATCTGGCAGCATAAAATGTGCCATTATATTTGGAGTAAGTGAAGGAGTAATGATCATCCCTTTTTATCCAATTTGTAGTTTTTTCACCTTTTTTTTTTCTTGAGTAGTCTCACTAGAGGCTTATCAAGTTAATTAGACTTTTCAAAGAACTAATCTTGGGTTCTTTATTGCTTTACACTTTCCTTTCTGTTAATTTCCACTTGCATTGATTTTTCTCCCTGTCTCTTTTGTATTTGGTATTTAGTTTGCACTCCTAACTTCTTGAAATGGGTAATTTGAGATCTGATTTTCCGTTTTTCTTCTTTTTTAGTATATACATACAAATTCCCTGATAAGTGTGGTTTTGAGCACTTCATAGAGACTCATGCTCAGGGACTAGAATTTTTGTAAGCAATGAGGAACAATTTGTTATATCCTGAGAAATGACAGTTTTAGGTTTTCTTGTTTTGTTTTGTTTTTTTGGTCACCTGCTGTTTACTGTGCTGTTCAGATGCTGTGTAGGGGTTTGAATGGTCTGAATGACCGTGACTCCTCCTTCCAAATTCTTAGATTGAATTCCAGCCTCCAGTGCTACCAGAAACCCAGTGGAGGTGCTTAGTTTATAAAGGCAGAGCCCTTAGGAATGGGGTTAATCCCTTCATAAGAGGAGGTCCAGAGACCCTCCCTTTCCCACCTGTGAGGAACTGACTCTCACCAGACACTGGATCTGTTGGCGTCTTGATCTGGGACTTGCAAGCCACTTAGTTCATCACATTCTATTATACCAGCTTGAATAGATTGAGAAGGGAAGGCAGGCAGGCTGGATGTGGAAGAGCACAGATCTGATGATTGCATATTGAGGGACAAAGAGCACTGTCATTACTGTTAGAGGAAAGCATAGTCAGAGACGCAAAATCTCCAATTCACACTGCTTTCCAGAGTTGGGGCCTCAGGTGCTATTCGAAAGGTGCTTCTTACAGTTCGATGTTTGACAGTTGTGTTTGGGTTTAAGATGTTTCGCTATATTATGCATATAATCACATATCATATTAGAATGTATAGCACACATGTAAAACAAAGAATGCACTTAGCAAGTGTCACTTATGTGGTTTTGTAGTGTGCCAGTACATCAGCTTGCCAGGCATGGATAAGGTCCATCTGAGACCCTCAGGCCAGAGACTGCACGCACGTCCTTAAGGAGAGAACACAGCTGTCCAGCCCCGGCCATCCTGAGTCTTTTTACCTAAGAAACAGTAAGGGCAGCCAAGTCATGGGCTTGCAACTGCTCTCGTCTGGTTCCACACATCTATCTTTTTTGTTTATCTGGTGGAATGAAGCAGTGGGTACACAAAATGTTCTGAGCATGTTGGTGAAAATAGCTTCAAAGTGAAAATCAGCTTTCATTTCAGCTGTCGATGATAAAGGATAAAGTATCTCTCCCACTGTAAAAGCAGTTGAATTTAAATCATAGCACATCAGATTGTGGATTGATTTTTTTTTCATTGAAAGAGAGAGAGAGAGAAAGGTCATGAATGCAACTTTCATGATTTTCTCACAAATAAGTCATTCCATCTTTATTTGAGGTAGTCTAAATTTTTTTTCCACACACTGTGAATAATGGCGAGAGGTGTCCTTTTTGAATGGCCATCATTAGAAACCAGCAAAGTTACAGATGTGAAGAGGAGTTGAACCAGGGATTCTTCAAGAATAACTGAGGTTTATAATTGGCTACAACCCTACCAACTTGGGGTGTTCTGGAGGGCTCACTGGGTTTCTCAAGTGGGAAGAGGCTTGAGGCTGGTTTCCTGTCTTGTACCAGCTCTTCAGCCTCTTTATCATGTCCATGGCAGTGGCTATGAATTTGTATGCTTGGTTAAATATTGGCCAATTCTTTCTGAAATTTGGCAATGGCCTTGAAGTCCCCGCACCCATATTCTACATCACAAAAAGGTGACATCCTTGGAAATCTGTGACTGAAAGAACGGTAAAACACCTCATCACTTTAAAAACCACATAAGACTTTCCTGTCCACAGTATAGGATATGTCATAGTTCATGGTTCCAGTTTTAGTGCCAGGTCATAGATTCATGACATTGAATGATAAATGTAGGCTTGGGTGTGATTATAGTATAAAGAAATAGATTTTTCCCTTGTCCATACTCAGTTGCAAATTCACATGAGCTGTAAACCTCAGTTTCAATTGGCCACATCTTTACTAAACTGTAGAGTTTCTTGCCAATGACTAGCAGAAGAAATCAAACAAGAGGTAGCATTACTGAACAGCTTGTGGTGGTTTCGATGTGCTGATTTGCTCTTCTCTTCATCCATGTGTCTGTCCATGGTGGGGTAGGGGCTTAAATTTGTACATGAACAAGCCATTCTGATGATTGAAGAGAGGGTGAAACTGTCTGTTAAGGTAAAATGCACCGACATGCAGATGGAAATAGAGATGGAAAAGATTTAATACCTGCCCCTGTGAGGCTCCTGTGAAGACAACATTTAGAAAATGATGTAATGTGCCATTCATAGAGCTATGTATGGAATGGGGTGGGTTCAGTGGGATTAAAGAGAGAGACGAGAAGCATAGTGAACAAAATAATGAGGATTCGGGCCATGATAGTAGCAACGGCAATGAAGAGAGATAAGTAGCTTAAAGTATTTCTGGGACAGCAGAAAACATGGAATTTAAGAACTTGATTTTGAGTACTGGGACTATCATTTTATAGTTTATGATTGGGTCATTCATGCGAGGAAAGTTTTAAAATTTGCTGAGTCTCAGTTTTTTCATTTGTAGAATAGGACCAGAGTTCCTACTTCTTGGGTTGCTTTGTATGGATTAAATCATATAATTTGTGAAAAGTTCTTAGTATCTAGTGCACTAAACATAGCAATTCAGTGCGTATTGACTATTATAATTCTCATCAATCTTATGGTTTAGGTGAGGAATCACACAATGTAGGTGTACGTGCATGGGTTTCTAAGCCAGTATCTATTTTTCATTCAAATCCCATTGCTCCCTTGTGCTACCTGCATGACCTTGGGAAACTCGCTTGACCTCTGTGAGGTCATGATCTGTGGAATGGAAATTTCGGCCAATCTTCCCGATGCTCTAGTTAATGAAATGGACCAAAGCAGGAGAAGAGTGTAGCCCACATTAAAACACAATAAATTACCGAACACCAGGACTGAGATCTGAGACTGGAGATGTTAGGATGATGTCCTTATAACTGATTTGTGAGTGCTATCTGAATAGTCCTGGTCTGCAGAGAATATGGAGGAAGATCAAGTTTACTTAAGGGGAAAACAAGATGAGTTCTGTTTTCATCATGGATGAATACTTCGCCTCGGCAGGTGGAAGAAAGTGATGGGTGTCGAAAGAATCAGCTTTGGAGTACCAGCCTAGTGTTTCTAACTGGTACTCATTCCATGAAAGTGGATGGGATTTTCCAGAGCGGGGAAGGGATCGAAGTGTAGAGTTTTGGAGAAGACCAAGCTGAAAGAGGAATGATGGGGAGAGAGATGACCCTGGTGAAGACCATGGTGAGGCTACAGTGTTAGGAGGAAGGCCAGGCAGAGGGCTAACATGTGCCTCGCTTGCAGGGCTGCAGCGGCAACGAGGAGAAAACTGAAAACAGGCCTTGCTACACTGGCCTCAACTGTGCTTGGTCTAATCTGTGCCAAGTGAGTTCCCATAGGTTACAAAAGGGGACAGTGTAAACAAACAACTTGCATTCATGTAATTACCTTTTGGAATCAAGATTCTTAAGCATCCCAAAGGTTTAATGTGTCTTGCTGTGTACCCAATAGTTTCAAGAGATATTTGGATCCCGCTCTTTGAGATAGATGTGTGATTCTTCTTTGCTAAAAGAGCTCCTAGAATGAAGTAACAGAAATACTACTCACCAAATCATAGTAAAACTATAGAGGCGTAGTGTGGTAATGAGGATAAAAAAACAGTAGGTGGACAAGAAATAGCCTACTTTTGATTTGAGATTGAGCAAAGTAGCTTTCACACCTTAGGGAAGGTATTTAAGCCTTTTGGTCTTGGTTAAATCGTAAGTGTATGATACAGCACTGTGTAGACAAAGGATTTGTATGGTCTAGAATTTCTGTGTGGCGCACTGTTCTGTTGGCTAGGGGCATTCTTTGGAAGTGGATGAGTATTGCTGGAAGTGACGAGAGAAATGGAAAATGAACTTCAAACCCCTATGTAATTAGTAGTAAGGAATTAAGATTTGGATTCTCACTTTACCATGTACTAGCAGACAGCTTTGTAAAAGTTTCTCTGTGCCTGTTCTCTCATAAGTAACACTTGAGCTAGAACAGGTATCAAAGCTGTCGAAGTGGTGAGTGTTCCTTGCGACCATATGTGCTGACTGCTTCACAATGTCTGGTAACCAAGGAAGGACTCAGAATGTGGTCAAAAAATAAAGTGGAATATATCTGTTTATTTAACTGCTATCCTTTTCTTTTTCCTTTGTAAAGTTATGAACTTTTTCTTCCAGATGGGAAAAAGTGGTTGTGAATGTGTTGACAGTAAAAACACAAGTAAATATTGTAGTGGTTCATGGCAGGAAGGGGGAGAAGAAGAAAGACTCAAGAGTAGGCCAAGCCAAAGAGAAATATTATTTAGACAGAAAACTAGTTAGTTAGTGACTAAAAGTACTGTGGAAGTGTCACAGAAACTGAATTGTCCCTAGGGCCGGAAACCTAATGATTTATAAAATAGTGTGACTCCTTCCCAAGACTGTTCTGTAGTGACTGTGTGGTATCTCCGTCTCCACCCGGCTCTCCTAGCCCCAAAGGAACTACTGGTGGGACTTCGTGAAAGTTTTTCTGCTGATCATCTCAGTGGAAAATGACCTAGATTTCATCATTACTGCTTCCTTGAATTTAGACTGCATTTATTGCTAAGAACAACTGCATTTCCACAGCTTTCTCACGGTTGGCACTACGACATGATGGAATCCTTCCATTTGCAATGTTTAACTTAATGGGAGAAAATGAAGTTTTTCGAAATGTGCAACATGGCTGAACTTGAATAGAAACCTTGGTTATGAAATATGTGGTCAACTAGTGTTTTGTCTACATTAGATGAGAAAAGAGTATTTGTGCCTTGCCTTCTAAGTGCCAAAATAAGCTGTGATTCCTATCAGTGATAACCTCATGATCCAACAGTGAGGAACAGGAAATGGTGTTTGGAAGGAAAAAAATGAGCTGATGGTGATCATTGGAGACAAATTCTTACCTTTCAGAAGTTCACAGGCAGATAGGAGACACAGAAGTGCAAGATGAAATATTCTGCATTTTTGGCAGTTATAAGCACTGGTACATCGGAAGGGAGGAAATATGGATATAGAGAGATGTGTGGAAGTGTTATATTGTATATCCATGGGAAGAAGGTGGAGAGTTTCTGGACACATTTGGAAATTTTATCAGCATATTAGGAGAAAAGATTAAGGGGGAGGTGGAGTCCAATCCCTTTTTCCTATTTTAACAACTAATTTTCTATCTCCGATTTTAATAGGATAGGCCATGTGTGTGTTTGTCTGGTTGTGTCAAGTTCTTCTAGTAAATTTGGTTAAAATCAGTAAGTGTGAATGAAGTCATGAGAGAATGGCACAAGAGCATCCATAAGTTGTCTGGGCTCAAAATGCATTATAGAAGGACGCTACTGAAAGGAGTGGTTTTCACTGACACACCATTTATCATCATTTACTGTCTTGGATTTGCAGGTTCAGCCCTCCTCCCGGACTCTTATTCCACTTAAAGGGTCACAGGCAGGGGGAGAGGGCCCCGTGTGTGTTCCTGGGTGAGCCATCCTTTGTGGGTACACATGAAGGAGCAGGGAGGAGTGAACAGTCCTGCCTTTTTGGTAAAAGACTCATTTGATCTCTCCCAACCACAGCAGAGAAAAAGGCAGGTTTCCTGGAAGAAGCTCAGAGGAGGAAAAGGAAAATTAGAAGGCATCATCTGAAACGCTGGGGCTAAGCTCAAATTCCTCATTGCCAGAGGCCTTTTCCAAGAAGCGTGTCTGGCTGTGGTGTACTAGCCTTCAGCCGGGTGGGTCCTGGCTCACGTCTCCTCCATCAGCCAGCCCGATGGTCCCAGCACCAGCCGCTTCCTTCCAGGAATGCCCATCATCCCTGGTTGGCTGTTCAGTCGGTCTGGCCCTGCTGAAGGGCAGAATCACTGGTAGCCTTTCTTCACTCCTGTGTTGAGCAGTCATCTTTATTTTTACTTTCTGAGCCACCCATCAAGGCCAGTGCTGTATCAGTTGTGCAGCGGACAGTTGGTTTGTAAGCATTTATTTCCATTTCTTATTTTTCCTGGTGCCCAGAACTCACCCTAGCCTTTCCTTCTTGGTCCGAGTGTTTGGGGCCATCATGATTTCTTATGACAATTCAGGGGACATCTTCACACTCATCCCTTTGCTCTTTGCACCCAGCTAGCAAAGACCCCTGACCCCTAACTTTTGTTACTTGAATTGTCAAACTGCTTTAAAGGTTTTTGCTATCTTTTTTCTCATTCTACCATGTCACGTACCATTGCTACAAAAATAAACCAGTCCTAGGCCCTGCACTTATGGTACATACAGTTTCAAGAGGCAGATAAGTAAGAACACCTAGTATCACTGATAAATGCAAAAGCCTGAAGTAGTATGTGATATTGGAAGAAAGGTTCAATGGTAGAGCATATACAGCCTGAGATACATGAAAGAATTTGTTGTGAATTAAAAACTGGTGGTCAACTTGACACCAGCTGAATTAAATTGGCATGGTGCTGAGTGTAGACGGCCCACCTGAGGAAAGTTGCAAGCATAAATAGAGACATGGAAAACAAGAGTGAGGCGCTGTGTGTTCCCCTAAGTGTTGCTGTTTCAAGCCATTGGTTCTCCTGGAGGAGCTTGTCATGCTGGCTCCCCAATATGGATTCTCCCATTATCGTCAGAGAAGCTCAGGACCTCGTTACTGATGGTGGCTGCGATTCACTTTGGGGGAGCTCTGGTCCCTACATTGAACATCGATCGCTTCCTGGCTCCGGAAGGGAAGCTGTGTGCTGGAGAAACTTGTCACGCTGGCTTCCTGGCCTGTACTTGATGGTTCTCATCGTCAGAAGAGCTCGGGACCTCACTGTCGCTGAGGATGGCTGTGGTACTTTTCAGGGCAGCCCCGCTCCTTATTTTGAGCATGACTTCTCTGCTCCAGGGTAGAACCCTTAACCCACTGCACAGCTCCTCACCCCACTGGCATAGATTTTCTAGCTTCCACCGCTGACCTTTGGCCTTCCCTGCGCAGATCCATAAAATAGACTGGCATAAGTCCTTATCGTGGGCTCTTAGATTTCCAGTTGAATTTGTGGGAGTCATTGTCAGGGGCTCTAGGTCTTTAGCTGGACTCATGTAGGACTTTTTACTGTGGGATCCAGGCAATTGGCTGAATATTCTGGGTCTTTAGTGTTGTGGACAGATTTTCCTGCACTTTCTTGTGTTTAACTCTGGGTGACTATCATAAAATAGTATTATAAATTCTGTGTCCTGTATGCAGTTGTTCTCCCTGTAACCCCTAACTACAACAGAATTGTTCTGGAAAGGCCACTAAGGAGGAGTACTATAAAGGAAGGGATTAGTGTGAACTTAATGTGGGGACTATTGAGAGTCCCCAAAGAAAAGTTTGCAAGGTGAGATCACAGGTTTGAAATTTAGGAGAGGCTTTATTTTGAATCATGAAACACAGAGTTCATAGTTCATATCAGAATCCTGAATAAAGGATTGAGTAGCCTACATAGTGTAAATTGGAGGAGACAGGTTTGAGAGATATTTAGGAAAAGACATTGCATATTTGTGAACTAACGGCTCATACCAACATTTGAGGAGATAGTGAGGGTCACTGAGAGACTCAGAATATAGGACCTGTGAGGGCCATGTTAAAGGCAGAGGCATAGTAATCCCTTCCCAGGGATATGGAAAACAGAAAATGGAGTTGACCGAAGACTTTGATTTGATGGTAGTAGGTGTAAATAAAGCTGAATCCAAGCCAAAAAATTCATTAATGCATATCATAACAAAATAGCTTCAAGTTGGTTTTTCATTACATTTTAGTTGGATGGTGGGGTGGGGCGCAGTGCTCCCTGGAGTTAATCTGCACAATCCGGACCTCTGGTCGCTGTGTTTCCTGTGACCCTGCCCTCCACGCCCATTGTTTCCCCTTCAAATCCTCTCCTCCCCATTTCTATGCTTCAGTTTTAATTCATTGCTTTAAACTCCTCCTCTCTTTGGCATTGCCAAACTTTCTTCTTGGTACCACGTTCCCAGCTTTGTGTATTTCTAGCCTAAAACCAAAAGCAGTGAACATTTCTTTCCCTTGGTCTCAGCGTTCAGAGAAAATCTCTACTGCTATAACAGAAGACATTTTCAGAGGACACATGACTCCTGAACCAAGTGAAATTTTCCAAATGCTTGCAATTTCCAAGGCAGACAAGTCTAAGAATATTGATAGCTTAGGCAAACAAGACATTTGGGAAATTTAAAAAAGGCTTTATTTATTTTTTAAAAAGTTAAAATCTCTATGTCCTTTGGTTGTATTCTATCAAGCCAATCCTTACATACTCAATTTCTTTCTCCCTGAGCTCTTGAAATAAACCTTACATTTCCAATTTCCCTAGTCCAATAAAAGTTACATCTTGTTAGGTTGTGAGAGAAAAGAAGTAGCAATCGACTGCAAAGGAGAAAAGAAGGAGTAGCAATGAATGTGAAGAGCATAATTTTCAGTAAATGGCAGGGAACCCAAAATCTTGCAGTTTTTGAAACTTAAATATCTCGGTAGATGCATTCTTTCACCATTCATCTGATCAGGCATCTGGTTATCTAGTGCCCTTCCTAATGTGGTGAGGAAGAACATATCCACTTGTCATGCAGTGTAGACCGAGGAAGTGGTTTTGGCATCCTGAGGATGGTTTTGGATAAGATTCTGTTATGAAAGCTAAACACAGCTTATGATTGCATGCTATCAGAATGTTCTGTGTTTATTGGCTGTTCAGTCCCCTAAAGCCACACTGAGATCCTGCAGAGCAATTGATGTCAGAGGCAATTTATAAAGGGAAGGATACATTTTAGTTACTGAAAAATACATAAACGGCTTTGAATCTCGTTTCTACAGATGAGCAACACTATTGCCATGACAGTGGATGACGGGAGGTCCAGCCTGGCGGAGGCACATACGTTGGGTGATTTTATCCAACTGCCATGCCAGGACCCCAGCAAAGTCAACGACATAACAGGTGTGAGCATAAAAGGGAGAGGTCACAAGCTGCTCCAATGGGATGAAAGGCAGGAGAGAGAGGTCACGTTTGCACAATTCAGTTTCCCAGGTGAGGCTGAAAACCAATGAGTCCATCAACTGTTACACACACACAAAAAATAAATTTCAGTAGGTAATAATAGCTGGCAACTGAGTGGAAGACAGAAAGGAGGATAATCATGTGAAAAATGTTTAGGAATCTTTTGTTTCTCTTAAGTTCCACCAAAATTACCACCATAATAAAATAATAAGGCTGATTTTCTTGAGAACAATAACCATGCATTTCCAAATTTTACCTTCCTTACCCAGGATGCTTTGTGGTAATTGGTCAGTGTTTAATAAATGACTGTGAGCTGAAAGAGTATGAGATCAAATGGCAAACACAGATATCACATGTCACATTCAAAATATTTACACGATGGGATCTATAGCAATATGAACTTTACCCACTTGCCTGTAACTAAAAGTTGCCCAAGGTTTTGTATTTTGAAAGAGGCCACATAGCAAATATTTCAAACTTCTCAGGCTAACAGGTATATTAAGAATATTATGGAGGTGATTAACAAAAAGTAATATTCTAAAATTTTGGATGAAATTAAAAATGCAGACATAATCGAGTAAATATTTTGTAATGAAATTATTTTGAGGAAAATAACATTTCACTTTACCAGGGTTCACCGTGTTCCATATTATCAAAACTTATTGCAAATGCTATCTGTTAATGCTGATCTGTAATGATTATTTCACTGATAACTTATATTATACATAATTTTTGCATGGTGCATAATATTATTAGTCTTAATTTTTTTGTAACATTAAAAACATGTAAAAGCTATTCTTGGCTCTCAGGTGACATAAACACCTGTGACAGGTTGAATTTAGTCTGTTGGATGTACTTTGCTGACCCATGATCTCTACTTACTAGTTTCGAATAACATTTGATTGATTGATTGAGTGATTGATCGATTTTGGACCTTGTCAAGGAAAAAATGGAATTAGAAAATTTGCATCAGTTAGTAACATCTTACACCAGAAAAGTCCCCTCATTTGCAAGTTTTCCTTTGTTTTTATACCGATACCTTCATGTGGGCATTGGTCTGAGAACCACCCGAAAACATCCTCTTGGTTAACCTGTTAGCTTCCCCCTTCTGCTGAGCTTGACTTAGCAAGACCGGGCTAGAGAACAGGGCATCATGAGAACTGCCTCTCCTGGGATAAAAATACAGCGATGAGGACAGAATCCCAAGGAACTGCCAAGTACACCGGATGCCCAAATCTGAATTTTTTTTTATGTTGTGCTTTGGTCGGAAATGCTTGAAATGCTTCGTGCATTGGAAGCCCTGCTCCAGCTGGCACTTCCAGGCTGTCTCTCCTTCTTCCTCCCTCAAAACCCCAGCTCCTTTGAAGTGCGTGTCACAGACTTCACTTTCCACTGCGCTTCCTCGTTGCCTGCTTAGCTCTGCCCCCGGAGCGTTCTCATGCATCGTGGCCTTTCCACCTGACCTCGCCCTGTTCCCCAGTATCACTGCACTAGTTCGTAGTTCAGGATGGGGAATATGCAGTCGCACTGATTTGACTCAGAGCCTGGCTCTATCATTTTCTAGCTGTGCTCTGTCTCTGAAACAACAAAACCTGTGTAACAATAGCAAGTGAGATTTTTTAAAAGATGAGTACTTTGGGTAATGACTGTCAGAGGGCACTCAACATATTCTGAACCTATGCCATCATTTAAATATAAGTAATAAAGACATAATACTAATACAAATAGTACTAATTCTAACATGTACTGCATGGTTACTGTGTACTGAAAGTACTTTACAAACATGCATTTTTTTTTTCCTGATATGGACCTCTTGACCTTGTGCTTGCCAGGCAGGCACTGTGCCACTGAGCTATATCCCTGGCTACAGATATGCATTTTTTAGGTTTCATGACAATTTTGTGACTGGTTTATATTATTCTCTTTTCTTACATAAGAAAAGAGAAGAATACAGATATAAAGATCCTTGTCCATCCCTGGTCACCAGCAATGAAGTAGAGAGTCCAGGAGGTACAGTCCATGGACTCTCAGTTCCCTGACCTCTCTTAAGTCCCAACTGTTTTCTCCTCCAACATTGTTCATCCATCTTTTCATCATTAAGAGTCTTAGCACCTTGAAAGTTTTTATTTTAAATTTCCTGTTCTCTGATCATCTTTACTGACCTTTTAACTTTTCAGGCTCCTTCTGTTATACTCAACAACGAACATTCTCTTACCTCATTCTAACTTTAAACACTTGACCCCAATCCTTTTCGCCATTTACTGCGTCAATTTGATTATCACTTTCCCTCCTACCCAGCCTAAATTATTCATTGTATGATGCTATGTAACACTTCTTTAAAAATACTTTTCACCCCTTCTCTGCATTCTTCTTCCATTAGACTACTTATTTCAAACAAAGCCAAACTAAACTCACCACTTACTTTGTGACAATGTTATAACAGTAAAAGCACTCCTAAAAATCCGAATTTTGCTGGGGTGCTCCATTATACATCTCATGAAAATGTACTTTATTTCTCCAGACTCACACATCTTTCTCCCTCTCCAAACTTCAATCATTTTCTCTCCGTCTGCCTACTCTGTTTCTGACTTTGAAGCTTTGGGAGAAATAGATATAATTGGATGTAAACAATCTCATCTCTCTATTGCCAGTTCAATTAACTTTCAACATTTGTATTTAACTACTGTATTACCCTTTCTACTAGAACATTAGTCATTTCTGTTGTTGAGGCCAAACCCTCTACCAGTGTCTTAGATCATTTTCACCCAGTATTCTCAAGGAGAAGGTGCTATAAGTGTCACATTTTCTACACAAATTCTTTCCTCTTTTCTTGGGATCAATCATACTGGTGTACAAAAAGTGTCACAATCACTTATCTTAAAAAACAAACTACAACCAACCTTAAACTTCTTGGCACTTATATCATTCTCTGGAAACTATTGCATTTGTCTTCACTTTACATCAAAATCCTTTAAAATGCTCTTTGTACTTACTGTTTCTATTTCTTCACTTTTCCTTCTTGTTTTAATAGAATTTTAAATTTTGTCTTCCTCTGAAATCGCCTGTACAAAACTGTGGTAGCAGACACTACTGGTTGTCAATCACAGAGATATTTCTATTCCCCTTTCTTCTATTTCTCCTCTTCCTTTTCCTTTTCCTTCTCTGCCTTATATTCTTCCCCTCCTCTTTTCCATCTTTGTCTTCCACTGTTTTTAGGTAAGACTTTGATTATATTTGGACACTTTCTTCATGTAATAAGAAAAGATAACCAACCCTTCTCAACCTATGGGTGTGCAAAGTGTTATTGATTTTCACTGCTATGCTTTCACTTTTAAAAATTTAACATATGCCATTAACAGAAGTGGTAGGAAACAGAACATGAGGGAAATGGTAGAAAATAGAGTAAAATTTAGGCTCTAGTTTTTCAAAAAGTAAGGAATATAAGCATAGAATGATACCCTTGATAACTAGAAAAAAAGAAAACATTTATGGTAAAATATTAGTTTTAGTGTGATATAGGCAACAAATTAATGTTCTTTTAAATCCATAAATTTTATTTTAAAGATAGTTTTAGATTCATGACAAAATTGAGCAGAATGGACGAAGTCCTTATATTCTTCCATTTCCACAAATAAACAGTCTCTCTCATTAGCTACATTTCTCAGCAGAGGGGTACGTTGGTTAAAAGCTTCTTCACTTAGTAATATTCATTTAAGTCTCTGCCCTGTCTTTTCATGGTTTGATTGTTCAATTCTTTTTAGTGTGAAATAATTTTTCATTGACTAGATGTACCACATTTTATCCATATATCTACTGAAGAATATCTTGGTTCTTTCCAAATTTTAGCAACCGTGAGTCAAACTTTTACCAACAGGGTTTTGTGTGGACATACATTTTCAGTTCGTTTGGGTAAATGCCAAGGAGCATGATTGCTGGGCCACAGAGTAAGACTATGTTGAGCTTTGTGAAAAGCAGCCCAACCTTCTTTCAAGGCAGCTGCCCCATTTTGCACGCCTCCTGGTGTTGCCCCACATCCCAACCAGTACTTGAAATTAGTGTTTCGGATTTTGGTCATTGCAACAGGAGTACAGTGGTATCTCATTATTACTGCAATTTGCAATTCCCTAACGATACGTGATACCGAACATCTCCAATATGCTTATTTATCATCTGTATATATTCTTTAGGAGAAGTCTATTTAGGAATATTGCCCAGTTTTTATTGTTGAGTTTTAGGATTTTTGTTTAAATTTGGTTTCAGCTAGTCATCCATTATTATATATGTTCTTTGCAAATATTTTTTCCTGGTCTATGATTAATCTTTTTATTCTCCTGACGTGGCCTTTCCAATTCATGTTTTTGAAATTAAAAGTGTACTTGTTTTGATGCAAGTATTAGCATCAAGGCCTGGAACACTGAAATACCTCAAGGTTAAGAATATCTCAAGGCTATTTATAAACATCATAACTCCATCACTCAACTCCAAGTCTACAAACAAAATTTTCTAAAGGCCAGTCCATGCAGTCCAGATAGTAACTTCTGTGATTACCGTACCCTTCCCTCAACCCATTTGCCAAGATCAGAGGAAGTAGGAACATTGTCATGACAAAATACAGCTATAAGTGATGTCAAAGAAGACAAAGCTATGACACTATCTTTTGCATCTTTCCCAACTTAGTGTGGCTAAGGAATGAATTGCCATCATCCTCAACAAACAAGAAATACAAGTGTCCTGCTTTATAGTAATGACCTTCGTATTTTCTAAGAGTGAAATGAAAAAGCAGTGTGGCTCTATGGTCACCATACTTCCATAAGGGTGACTCAGCACAAATTTCTACAAAACAAACAAACAAAATCACTGTATTAAGTTCCACCTTTGACATCCTCAGGCAACAAGTCAAGTCGTGTGTAGGGATTCAGTCACTCTTAGCTCACAAGTGCATTTATTTTGTTATTCAGACACGTGTCTTGATATTCATTCATCCTGTGTCTTAGGACTTAGTTCTTAAAATAAGATATTTGCTAATTTATGTATTAATTTTCTTGATAAAGCTGATCACACATACAGAGCTATCGGACAACACTTACGTAAGACTAAATTTTTTTATTTCATGTTTCCTGGTGATAAATTGCGGATTCAAAATAAATGCACATGCTTGAACATACTGAAAAACTGTTCAGAAAAAAGTTAACTTTACCTTAAGGCCTCGCTGTCGTTCCACTTGCACTGTGATAATTCATGTTTAGTGCTTGACATGTTTCCATTTTACCTCGGCTTCCAGGAAGCAGAACACCATTTATTGCCTGTGAGAGGAACTGATTGTTGTATTTGACCCTAACCTTAGACAAGCCTCAATTGCCTCTGTGTCCTTTGAATAATTTTGTTTTAATTGCTTTTAATTCTTTTTAGTGGTAGTTTTCAAGCAATTTAAGTGATTTTTGAAAAACTAAAATATTTCAGTAACTTCTTTCAACGGATGGATGGAGCACTGTGTAAGCACTGTGTGTTAGATTACTGTTTCTTGATTTCACCCCCAATCTTGTCTTGGCAGCTTTGGGGTTAGGAAGCACGAATCGCATTTTGAGACTTCACCAGCGGCCTCCCTGTTAGCCTCTGCCGGTAGGCGGCGATCGAGGGAAACGGAAGGGACGTTCCTCTTCCTCTCCGGAAGTCTAGGCGCTTCCTTTCTGCATCCTGTTCCCAATGACGTCATACAGCGCTGTGTCTTTATGTAGCAGCTGTGTGCTCCTTCTGATAGCAACAGCTGGCTCCAGCGGGCAGTTCACTATTGTAGCATAAATGCAACTCATTTCAGTACTTGCTGTGCTCTCTCCAGCCCTGATCTGTCTTCAAAGGCTTAGGTATCGAATCCACTGAGCTTTTCCATTGAGCCGAGACACACCGGTGTGGATAGCCTCTTCCTTAAAATATGAATTTCAGCTTCCCAAGGACCATCTCCCCGAAGTGTAACAATTCCAACATCTTCCTTGTCCCTCCAGCCTCGGAAATAGTAATTGCTCCCTGCTCTTGCTACGGTATTTTTGAGGCACTTCAGGAGCTCTCATTTTACCCTTCCAAATACCTAGTAACCACTTTACAACTAGTAACACTGTCTTACATTAAATTCCCTCTCTTAAAATAACTGGTATGGTTGTGGATAGTGGTGTGGTTTCTTCTCAGGGTTAAAGGTATTTAGTATGTACTAGGCATAACTCTAAGCAACAGGGAACAGTTGTGATCCAACTAAAGCTTCTGCTTTATCTAGTTGATCTTCTTGTAAGGTTAGACAGGCAACACTTGTAAACATATAAGAGGGTTAGTGCCGTTTTCCCATGTCTTTTCTGCATGATGAACAAAATAAAACAAAATATCCAAAAACACATCCAGGAAAGGGGAAAGAAAGTAAAGAGGTTGGCAAAAAAGGGCTGGTCCTGTATAGGATGGTGAAGAAAGGCCTCTGTGAGTGGGAGACATCTGGATAGATTGGACAGAAGTACAGGATCAAATTGGGTACAGAGTGAGTATTTCAGGGAGAAGAAATGGGAGATGGGGCCAGTGATTTAACTCAGCAGCACAGTGCCTGCCTAGTAAGCACAAGATCCTGAGTTTGATACCCAGTACCAAACAAACAAACAAACAAAAATAAATAAATAAAAGGAAAGAAAGAAAAAGAAAATGGGAGGTGTAGGGCACAAGGGTAAAGCATGGTCACTGTTAACAGCCATGGGAAGGCTGATGTGTTTCAAGCAGAGGAAGAAAGTAGGAAAGTGGTGGGAAACTAGAGTAGAGAGATCATTAGAGAATCAGATCTTGTAGAACCAGTGAGGCACGTTAAGGATTCTGAACGCCGATCAAAGTGAGATGGTAAAACACTGGAAGATTTTCAGCAGAGGAAGGAAAACCAAGTTCTCATTTACAAATCTTTTTGAGTATCTGCGTTGTGCTAGGCTGCCTTCTAAAAGTGAATAATATACCTGTGAACAAAACCTATTCTAATGAAGGAGGCAGATGAAGAACTTCCAAGTCAATGATGAGCATTATGGAGAAAAACAAAACAAACAAAATACATGAAGTACCAGGGGTAGAAGAGCCTGAAAGGAGCAAGTGCAGGTAGAAAGGGCATTTAGAAGCTTGTTTCAGTATTCTAGGTGGGGGTTAATAGTGATGTGGACCACAATGGGTATGAAGATGCTGAAGAAAATGTGCTCAGATTCTGGGTATATTTTGGATACAGTGTTTTCTTGAAGATTTAGAAAAAAAAGTTCATAGCTTACAAGATCATAGCTTACAAGAGTCTGTATAATCTCATTTCTGCTTAAAGTTTCAAATTTCTTTTTCCACACTTCACCATTATGCATTCCGTTTTTTTGTTCCAGTGAACCTGATTCTCAAAACAGTCACATGCCCCCTGGTTGCTGGTCACTTGCACATGTGGAGTTCCTGTGACATCTTATTTCCCTGAATAGCTCTTTCTCCTTGTCTTTCATATGATGGTTATATCTCTGCTAGTCCCCAAAGCCCTCTCTGTTTTCTGGAGATGAAGTTAAATGTCCACCCTCTGAGGGCAACTCCAAAGCTGACCTTCACAACAAATCACCCAGGAAGTGCTGCACATATTTCTTATAATCAAAATACTCAGGTTTTAAAGGTATATTATTAACTCTGTTTTGGTGGAGCTCTTGGCCAGGGGGAGATTTCAGAAGACTTCCTTATATTAGAAAGCTTCCATGTTGCTGGGAAAAAATACCCAGCCCCCGCAACTTAAAGGAAGAGATTTATTTTGGTTCACAATTTCAGAGGTTTCAGTCCATGATCAGCTGGCTCCAAGCAGAAACATCCTGGTGGAGAAAGCCTCCTGAACTCAGGGCAGCTGGGAAGCAGAGTTGTCTGGGAAGAGCCCAGATATCATCCCCAAGAATACCCCATGTGGCCCACTTCCTCCAAGGAGGGTCCTCCTTCTAATAGTCCATTCAGCTATGACTCATCAATGGGTGAAACCAATATGAGGTCAGTGCTCTGATAACCGGTAACCTCTCTAGGATCCTCTTGACCTAATTAGGCTGACAGTCATGATTAACCTGCACATACATTCCTTTAGAGCAAAACCACAAGCACACAACCCCCAAAGGAGATGTTTGGTAGGTGCCATACCATCCAGATGAATACCGAGTGTGCTGGCTCCTCCATCTGTTCTTATCTAGGAAAACTGTATACTTATGCAGAAAAATTGGATGAATTATTGGATTTTTTTTTCATTTTGTAACTGTGTGTTTTGCTAATATGACCTTAGCACACCCTTCTTTTCTCAAGGCATTACTCATATATACTTATTTCAATGTTTTGTGCTCACTTTGTTGTGAACAAGCAACAGCTTTTGATCAACGCCTCACTATGTCTTGTAGAAAGAGCTACTGCTTCTTCTATTAAAACAACATGTAAAAAAGTCACACTCCTTTCCCAAAATATGGAGTCAGTTTCTTCAAGTCTTGGAATCAGCCTATTTACATGAAATAAAACTCCCCAGACTGGTAAATTCCCTGAGATTATCGTTACAGACCTGTTAATTCAAACTGAAAATGGGTTTCTATTTTAAGTGAATACTGCTTTTGGCAGCCAGTAGAGCCTTCTGTAGACATCTTTGCAAGAATGAGATAACTCATCTGAATTCATCCCAGCCAGAAATAAAGACTCTTGCTGCTTGCTGTAGGTTCATTACCGGAAGGATGGTAAGTCTGGCTTAGCATTGCTTGGAAAAATAATTTATGGTTGGCATTCCCAATGTGTTTAAAAAGCCTCTTTTCACATTTGGCTAAATGTTTGTGTCTTACTTTTCATAATTTATTTGAAGTCTACCTTTGAAATGCTCAAAATAAGATTGTTGTTGGAAAGACCTCTATCTGAAATCCGGGAAATCGTTTTCATCTTGGCTGCAGTCAGAGCCCACATCATGTATATTAATGCACTTTGCTTGTTCTAAACTACTTTTTTGTTTCTGTTTTTTT
>RJWM01009663.1:0-66989 GCA_004363535.1 Dasyprocta punctata | reverse complement strand
CCGGGGATTGAACTCACAGCCTTGCGCCTGCCAGGGCAGGCGCTTAAGCCACTGAGCCAAACTCCCGGCCCTGGTTTTTTGAGGCAGGGTCGCACTATGTAGCTCAGGTCGGCCTTGTGCCGCGTTGTAGCCCAAGCCGGCCTCGAACTCACAACGCTCTGCCTACCTCAGCCTCCCGAGTGCTGGGATTAAAGGCGTGTGCCACCATGCCCGGCCAGTCACTGATTTTCATTGCTCCCTTTCCAAAGGATTGACCAGATCCAGGGAGCTGGGACAGACTTCCTTCTGCACATTACACAACACATTGGGAAGTTTCTAGAGCTCTCGCTGTCTTAAGACTTCTGCAGATAAGAGTATAAACCTCAATCACTGGAGTAGCTGGCTAACTCACAGCATCTTCAGTCACAGTTAAACTGAAGCAAATTTTTTTTTTAAAATCCCAAAAGAGCAGCAGAATTGGTTCATACAATCTTATCTCAACTACACAGTGCAGGGAGCTCCAAAAGGGTGCTCTATTACAAGTCGCCAAATACCAAACTCTGGGTTTAGCAACTAGTGGAGGCCAGATGGTAAGTCACCTCCATCCTGGACTCTACCACGACTGAGTTCCAGGCTTGTTAAACACCTTGACCACAGATGCACAATGAACTTCAGATCCAACAGGCTCGGGGCTGGCCAGCATTGTGTCTCCCCTTCTACCTCTAGAAGACTTTTTTCCATGCCCCACTGCAGAATAGATGGAGGTTGTTCTTGGCCTCCAAAAGAATAAGTCATTGCATGCTAAGTAGATCTTTAGCAAGCTAAACTTGGACATTCTGCTGTAGAAGCTTCCTGTGGACCAGCTATGGACTAGCTGGAGTGCCCAGGTGACCAGCTGATGGAGATGGTTTTGGCAGGAGAGCAGAGCAGAGACGAGGTTGGGGCCAGAAGTGTCACTGCTATGTCATGAAGATGGGAGAGATTCGGAACTTGGAAGGCTGTAGCGATTCATCATTTAGGGAGGACTGGGGGCAGCATAGCTTCTGGCCACAGAGCTCAGTGGCCTCACTCACTGCCCACTGGTCCTGAAAGGCCAGGGCCTCCTATGCTCAGGCACATTGCTGCTTGGCCCAAAGAGCCCTTCTGAGCTTTCCAGCTACGGTGTGTGCCTCACACCATCCCTGGGTTAAGCTGGCAGACCTCCCCACCATTAGACCCAAAGTTTATAGTGTCCCCCTCCCCCACTGCATTTGTATCTTGTCTGTCTACCAAATCCTATTGGTCACCAGCAGTTACCCGATTCCGACCCTTCATATCCAAGAATGTACAGGAAGTGCCGCAGATCGAAGACCCAGCACGAGGCCTCAAATGCCTGGCCCACTGCAGGTGTGCAGCGCTCGGGAAGTGACAGGAGACTGGCTGGCTGAGTGGCCAGAAGGATAATCAGGCTCCCAGTTTGGTGAGGTCTGTGATGGGCTGACAGACGAGACGAAACTCCCTCACCCACTTTCCTCCTACGGTCCCTGGATGAGGCAGGCCATTCTCTCTGGCAGTACTGATGTTAAACCCTTGTCTGCCGGCCCGTTTGCTCAATGCAGGGTCCGCCTGAGAGCCACATGGCCCCAGGCCTGCTGCGACACTGTGCCTGTCTCCTCACGCCCTCCCCGGCGAGGGGACAGGGTTCCTGTAGGGCCGCCTGTCTCTAAGCTGCTGACCAGGACAGCCATCTACCTGCTCTGCTTTAGCACATCAGCCAGCTGCAGGAGGCCATTCACAGCCCTCGAGGAGCCCGGGTGGCGAGGAAAGGAGCAAGACCCATCCTGAGCTCCATGTCGGCTTCCGACCACCTCTGCCACCGGTGCGGCCTCCTCAGAGCCGGGTAGGTTTCCTGTTATGGCAGTCCCGCTTCCTTCAGCAACATTATACTGCAAACAGAGAGCCACCCTGAAGAAAGCACTGCGGTGTCCCGTTTCTGGCGGGGGGCGGGGCAGGGGAGGCCAACTGCCGAGCTCCTCGAGGGACTGTCCTGCCACAGGACCCCCTCCAGACAGCGCTCCTTCCCCTTCCTGGCCCCGAGAAGCTGCTGGAAGGAAAGAAGCGCGCAGGCTTCCCTGGGTGACCTAGGATGGGCAAGTTCTGAATGGCAGCCGGGTCTATTACATGCAGTGTGAGAGGGTTAAACAGGACAGCCTCAACTCTTCATAAACTTTTGCCCTGTGGATATGTACTCATTGGCGGCAGTACAAGACTCGAGCTGTATTACACGCCTTAACGATATGGTTCAACTGTCGGTCAGGCTTGGGCCTGGCATCGCGCCAGACCGCAATCAATGGGACACAGAGCCTCCCCCTTTCAGATCATCACGAAGGCTCATATTATCTCCTTTTCGTCGTGCTGGTTAAATTTATGGAGCAGAACCCCGAAGCCACATTCCTCGGCCTGGGCCGGCCCGCGAGGCCCTCCCTCCCTTTGTTCGGTACTGTAAGTGAGCCGAGCTTCGCAGGACTGCAGGGTTGTTAGTTCAGGCTCTGACTGTTTGCTCATGACTGAAATGAAGAGAGTTCAGTGGAAGGGCAAAAGGACAGCCGAATGTAAAACCCCATCCCAGCAGGCCTTGGGCCTCTATATATAGGTCCCGAGCTGCTCTTGACTGTATGATCTCACTTTGTTCTTGCGAGACGAAATCTTCGGTCTGATCCCTGACAAAACTTCTCATAAAACAGACACGGTGTCCTGCAGTGCACCTTCACTTGAACTTGTGGACTTTCCAGGGGGCTCAGGGGAACTAAGATATTGGGAGGACACCTACATCTACAGCCATCTGCCAGCTGCCCATGGCCTATGTGAGATGGGAGGCGAACACTGACTCCTAGCTCTTATTTTTAATAACAAAACCAACCAACCAAACAAACAAATACATCTTGCTTTTTAAGCCTTGGATTCCAAAGCGGAATACAAGTCTGTGAAAGTGTGCATGTGTGTGGAAAGGCGGTATTTGTGGGACATTTGGCCTTACAGAATTAAAAAATTGACTGCATGTTCTCACCCCAAATCGCCAATGTTTCTGATGAGTGCACAAAGTGCTAACGAATGGGCCCACACCGGCGAGCATCTACCTTGGTTTTAGTGTGTGCCCCACCAAGAGGGTGCCCTGGCCTGTCTCCAGTGTGGGGCACCTGCAGCTCACTACAGATGACGCTGGGGATGCTAGAAAGGGACACTGTCCCAGAAGCGAGCCCGAGCTGTCCCAGCAATCAGTCTCGAACCTGTGGTTCATTGTGTGCGTCTATGTCCTGATGGTTCTGCTATATAATGAGGCCATTGGGCTGAATTCTGGAAGTCTAGAACGGTTACTAGAACTCCTCTAACCAAGGTGTAAGCATAAGAGAGAAAAAGTAGGAGGAACTGACAGAAAGAAACCAGTCAAGTCAACTGAAGGCAGTGTGCGCCCCTCCAGAATAGGCGAGTGCCTCCCGCCTGCCGTGTCGTCAGCCTTCTAGACACAGTGCTAGCAGAGGTCTGGGCTCATCTAAGGACAGACAGAGCAGCCCACACCAGCCACTACAGGCCCATGGGCACCCTGCAGTCCTGCAGGGCAGGCAGATGTCTTTGACAGAGCCCAGTGAAGCCAGGGGTCTGTTTTAAATCAGACCCTGCTTCATCTGAAGCTACAAAGTTGGGCTTCCTCATTCCAGGTAACCTGGGTATTTCTGAATGGAACTGTAAATATATTCTGGCATTTTCTTCACGAGGTTTCCTTGTCCATGCGCTGATCTTTAGAGGAGGAAGAACTATGAATTTGTCATCCTAAAGTCTAAAGCACCTTCCTTGGGGAAGCCAGGAGCTGTGATATAAAAAATGGATCACAGATCTCTTGCTATTTAGAACCCCATTTGTGTCTAGTATTTCTGCATACTATTTATTCCATTCATTGAAAATACTGTACTACAGCAAACCACCTGAGCCAGGAAACAAGAAAATGTTAGGTAGGCTTATTTAAGAAATTCTCAAATGTACAATCCATTCAGTCTGTCTCTAGTCAGTCACACACATGCTCAGAGTTCAATCAACTTCAATCATGACAGCCCCCCATACGTGCTAGGTCCTAGGAAAATCAACAGAGTGCTCGCACTCCTGTTAGCGCAGGTTGTGGTAACACACATCAGGGGATGGGGCCCCACTAAGCAGTGGGTGTGGACCTAGTTTGACCCATCATAAGCCCAGAGGCACCGAGAGTCTCTGACACATTAAAATCTGGACACTGGGCCTACCCTGACTCTGTCATGGTCCAACACAGACTAAGAACTCAGAAACAGGGACCTCAGTGCTCCCACTTCCTGGGGGTCTTTTTTCGACCTCAGGATCACTTTTATGAGAAAACTCCAGGAATGCAAAATCCTAAGTGAAGAAGGAGGCCAGACGCTGAAAACCTGAGAACACGCTGCTTACACTTTGAGGCAGTAGCTGACAGACGTGGCGAGAGCTGCTGTCAGGAGGCTCGCGGCTGCCCACACCTCCTCCCGCGCCTTTGGGGACTGCCCATCCTGTGAGCCCTGTGACCGTACGATGCACAGACTCGAGGGTCAGGAATCGTGACGGCTGTGAAGAAAAAACACTAAACTGATGTGGATTTGGGAACTAAAAGGAAGTATGTCTTGGAATTTGCTTTTTAACACCACATGCATTAATTCTTATTCAAAATGCTTCTTGAGGGTTTTGTCTTGGTTTACCTTGACCTCCTGGCCACAAGCTAAAAAGAAACTGTAAACGCTCAAATCCCTCCACAAGCAGGGAGCACGTGGGGAGCAGCCATGTCCACAGCAGCTCCCCGGACCAGTGCTTCACACAGGCTCTGCCCGCGGCAGCCAGCCTGCTACGTCAGGCCGCGCTGCGGTTTTCCCATAGGCGACATCAGAGGGCCGAAGCAGTAACAGGCAGAGCAGGCCACTGACTCAATCCCTTTGGGGGGTTAAACAACCAAACTGAATGGTGTTAAGTCCATATGGGGATGGACCAGAGCCACAGGTTGCTGAGGAGTATTTTAAGTTCGAGACAGCCTCAGATTAGCTTTAGGGCCTTTTTATTTTTAGAAAACATTATCAATTTTTTCCATCCTACATGGGCTTTCTTCATCCTGGTGTCCTGCTGAGCTGCTGGTGGCAGAGCCACCCTGGGAAGCCACCCCTTCTGTGGCACCCCTCCAGGGAGCTGCATGAGTTCCTGACTCCTCTCCCCACCACACCCACCCCACTCTGCCAGGGGGAGAGGGACCAACCGAGGGGACAAAAGCCATCTGCCCAAGTCTACAGAGCGAGGTGGGGTCAGGGCTGGGATTAGGGTTCAGTCTCCCAGTTCACAATACTGTCCTCTCACCAAAGGCCAAGCTGCGGCCAATACCTGTTGGGAACATCCAGCTAGGTTATTTTGATCACAGAGATGAGTCAAGGAGGACCTGCACTCACACTGACAGACTGAAGGAATACAAACCGCCGGCGCTTCAGCACGATTGATTACTCTGATGTCCCAAGCCCTGTGAGAGCTCTCCCTCTGCATCGTGGGACTGAAGAAAAATTTTATGGCTCCTACCCTACATCTAAAATCTGTGGTATATTACGTTTTGATAGTGGTATATTAGACTCTGATACGGTTTTCTGAAAATCTTTCAGCATTTGGCATTTATCATATGGTCCAGATGAGTCTAAACCCTAGATAACTCTTTGGCTTGCGTGCTGCTCCCCAATAGTTCCCTCTCTCACCCAAAGGCACTCAGAATTAACTAGAAGGCTCGAAAGCCAACAGGGGTTACACTTCTGGAAGTTGGATGAATGGGAGGATGAGGTCTTGCATGAATTAGGAAATGAATGTTTTTTATAACTCAGAGTAAGTTCGTTTTCAAAGGCTCAAGGCACTACAATAATCCAGAGTTATCTCTTACTTTCATCACTCAGAAATCATGAAATAAAGAGTGCGTGATGAAAGGCATGTTTTGAAGAGCCTACCACACTGAGCTAGACATGAAAGAACAGTTTTCTTTCTCTTAAACTCTTAGCCTTGAACTTGAGTACTTTTTTTGGCAAATACATATCGAGGACCCCAAACTATGACAGTATTGTTATGAGATTGTCCTGGCAGGCATTAGATAGATAAGCCCTCAACAGCGACAACAGCCCCGATGAAGGGAGTCTGAACAGACAATTCACAGCCCTTACACGATACTGAGCTGTGGACTGTCATGCGTCTGGAAAATATAACCATTTTTGAAGGATGCTTTCCAAACCACGTAATGCTTTTAAAGCTGTTTATCGAAAGAGCTGGATGAGCAACAGTGGCCTAAACACAGCCTGTCAGCTGTGGCAGGTCGCATGCCCCATCCTCACTTTCGTAGGCACTCCACCACTCTCGCTGGCTTACCCTCGGCAGACGGCAGATGCCAAGGTTTGGAGGCATTCGTTACACAACTTTTACCCGGCAAACCTGGCTCCAGGACAGATTTCCATGTCATGTGGGGCTTTTGGCTGAACTCTGCTCGAACCCAGAGGCATCTCATTTACAGCAGACACTAACAATAGTTTGGGATCACCTGCTCTTCTCAAGTGGGTTCAGAGCGAGTTCGTGGCCTCTGCACACCTCTGCAGGGCTTCTCACACTCAGAGGCGGCGCCCAGGTGAGTCCCTCCAACTCCGGGGCCTGAGGGAACTGATGATTTTCAAGGAAGGAGGAGGAAGGGATGGACAGAAGCCCAGCAAAGTATATGAACTCTCAGGTGTGGCACTCCAGCAAGTGGGCAGCAAGGTCTCGGGGAAGGGCAGAAAAGCAAGCTAGGCACATAATCCTTATTTTGCTTTTGCTAAACATTCTATACTCAGGACAGAATATCAGCACAAACACCATCTTCGAGCCTGAACTACATGCCCTGTGCCAGGTGGACTGCTCTGTATACATTGCATAATTTAATCCCTATAACCACCCAAGGAGGCATTATTATCCCTACTCCGCATGAGTCAAAGGAATCACACCTGGAGACATTAAGAGAGGGAAACACTCCAGGCCATGGCTGAAAAACAGCAGGACAATAACTCAAATGCAGGGCCCCTTACCCTTACATTACACAAGCAGACAGGGTAGGCCAGGGAGCCCCTTCTTGAGTCCTGTAAATGCATGGTTTCTTTTTATGCTGGGTGTCACATTTTCCCTCTAGTACTGGAGGAAAACCAGTGATTTTATGTTCTTACCACGTCTCTTTCTGAGATGAGCGCTTCTCTTTGAAGAAAGACCTCTTGCCCTTGGAGTGTCACAATAAGAAAACTTTCGGCAATTCTCCTGGAGACTACAAAACACCCATCAGCACCCAGGATCTAAGTACAGTCGCTCACCAGCTGCTGGCCCCTCTGAATGGGTTTTATGGCTCCAGGATGGGTGGTGAAAAGGCCGTGTCACTACTGTTGGCTTTGCGATTTCTTTCATGTTCCTGGGATCTGACAAGAGCCTTCCTCAACCCGTTTCTTCACAACACACAGAAACAGAGATTAAAGACCAATACCAGACTCAAAGCTGTCAGGACTGGCAGCGACTTCTCACCAGATGTCTTCTCAGTCTTGCTGGGAAAGAAGAGCCGCAGCCTACCCATGCAGATGCGGTCCAAAAGCTGGTGTGGTGGTGAAATGAGAGAACACATAGAACCATGCCTGGGTCATAGGAAAAGCTTAAAAATGCTAACAGTGTCATTATTATTATGTATGAGCACCACCACACTTATAAAGAGTGTTTTAACAGAAATAATGGCTGCAGATTTCAGTAAAGTCACCGTAAGTCAGAGGTACTAGCTGGAGGTGGAGGGGAAAGGGCATCAAGATGGATGGATGAATTAGTGAAAGTCTAAATTATAGGACCTCTGACTGATATGATAGAACTAGTCCAGATACCCCACTAAAGTAAAAGCAACAGGATACGAAGGCCTGAACCCAAAAGGATAGAGGTGTCAACAGTGTCCTAGATGCTCAAAAGCAGATGGACACCTGGTGCTGAAATGCAAGCCCAAGGGAGTGGAAGCCACAGAGGGAAGCCGATTCTTGCTGCAGTTCAGAGCAATGGGGCACCAAGGCCTGGGGAGGGAAAGGAAACAGAGGCATGTGTGTGAAGTGGTGAGAGTGCAAGATGGGCAGACGTCTGTATGTGAGCAGTGGGAAGAGCAGGTTCCCTCTCAGATGCCCGTTCAGTCCGCTCCACCTCAAAGGCCATGATCGACAGGTCCACCTGTCATTCCGCACGGCCCTTGGAGTCCCACAGAGAGCTCCCAGTCAGCTGCTCTGCGCCTGCGCTGTAGCAGGAGGGAGCAGAGTAAGAATCACCAAGCATCTGAGCACTGCCTCTCTCCAGGAAGGAAAAAGACAGAATGCACAAGTGAAAGGAAGCAGCTCAGGCCAGTGTTAGGACAACAGTTTTATCACCAATCCAGAGAGCAGTCAGTAAACGCTGCAGCAGAGAGATCCTGCTAGGGGAAGAATTTCCAAGAGAAACCAAGACACTGATAAATTATCCAAGTTATTTTAAACATATAGAGGAGAGTTTGTGGACAAACTAGCAAGAGGCAGACAAACTGAAATGGAAGGAAGAGTGAAAGGAAAAGAGGAAGAGAAAAGAAAATGAAGTTAAGTCAAGGGAAAAAAGTTGAAGTAAATAAATATTTGAGGACAAATCAGAAATATCCATATAGAAAACCAAATAAACAACATACTAAAAGCAGTTACTAACTTCAGGGGAGAAAAAAACCAAGCAAAAAAGCTGAAAAAGGAAAGATTATAATCATAGTAACCCCTGGCTTCACTGGGAATATTATGTAGTCATAATAATGTAAAAACTGATTTATCAAAACAAGGCAATAGAACTACAGTGAAAAATGAAGACAGGGACTATCTATTGCAACAAGAAGTCAAATGAGGTCATGAAAGAGTAGCACAGCTGGGTATGGTGATGCACACTTCCCAGTCACTCAGAAGCTGAAGCAAGAGACTGCAAGTTTGACCTTAGCCTAGGCAACTTAGCAAGACCCTGTCTCAAAATTTTAAAGAAAGAGCTGAAGGTTTAGCTCAGTGTCAAGGACCCATGTTTCAAATAAAGAGCAGCAGCACCACATGCATTCATTCATTCATCCATTCATTCATTCATTTTAGAACTATGGGGGCAAATACCACCAAACTAAAGAAACTGCTGAAGTGCAGAAAAGGGTTGCCTCTCAGGCAGCAACTATTAGGGACAGGAAAAGCTGGGGCATGAGACTGCAATTTTAGGTTCTCGGTCACTTTCAAAGTCTGATTTGCCAAGCACAGCGGCCCACATTTGTAATTCCAGAGGCTGAGGCAGGAAGATCACACGTTTGAGGCCAGCCCGGGGAACTAAACAAGGTCTGTTCTGCAGAAAAATTTAAGAGGGCTGGATGCAGCCAGTTACAGAGCACTTGACTAACATGCATGAAACACAGCTGTTCAATCCCCATTGATAAAATTTAATTTGAAAAGATAAATTGTTATAGCTAATTCAGGTAAGAAACCATAGGTTTTTAAATCCCTGTTCTAATCAAGCACAGAGGAGATAATATTTATTAAATACTTACGTGTTATAAAGAATAACTGAAACATCAAAACATCTTTTGCTAATTTTGTAGACAATTGGTAAAACTAAAATGACTGTTTCCAAAGAGCTGTGATGTGTCTGGTAATAAAGTGGGAAAAAAATGTCTGCAAACATCCCCTCCCCCAGTCTCATACACAAAAGCAATTCTGTTGTTTTTAAGAACAAACTGGAGGCAGGAAGCAGAGCCCTCCCACACACCAGCAGCAGTCAAGCTGGCTGGAGGTCAGCTAGCGCATGAGCAGGGAAGGATTTGCCTTCCCCAGCAAAGGGCTTCCCGAGCAACAGGCTGATTTGGAGGAATACAGGCTGAGATGATAGCAACTAAAGTAAAGAAAGAACTTAATGCTTGTACTGTTTGATTGACTCTGTAGATCTAAAACCAGTAGTCTGAGCATCTATTTAGAGGATAACAATATGCAATATGGTAACTATTGTGGATTTCCTACTGTCTTGTTTTTGAAACCCAGTATCATTCTCATTGTTTTGTTTCACTTTATTGTTGTTTTATTCCCTTTAAAATTAAAAAAAAAAAGAACTGAGTCAAATCACTAATAAAGGGTATTTTAAGAAAGTATGGTTTAAGAGTATTCAGATATAAACTGAACAACTTGTCTATTCTCAACTTGGAAGATTCATCAAAACTGTCTGGCCTTAATTACTTAAATAAACTGAAGTTCTTAATTCCTATTATATACATGGGATATAGCAGGAATTCAACACGATTAATCCATTTCTGCTGTTAATTTCCTTATTAAGCAATTTTATCTCAAAATCACAAGTTCAAAATTGGCTAACCTGAGTTACTGGGGCTCCAACAGTTCAAACAGAAACAAAAACTCTTTGAGGCTTGCATTTTTCCACAAAGGGCGATGAAAGCACTCTACACATGGTAATCTGGCCTGTTCCGCCTTAGGTGGAGGGTAGGTGCCAGTTATTGCTGCCCTAATTGTCAACTGGCGATAACCAGGGAACAGAGGAGCCTGGCCCTGTCCCTCCTGTGTCACTCAGTGAGAATCACGGCTGGGATTCAGGGACCCATGCTCCTCCGAAGCAGAGGTGAGCTTTTGCTCCGACTCCTCTTTGAAGTTTTTTGAGTCCCTAGGTTTTATGATATGGCTTGAGTCACCCCTGCCATTACTGATGTTTGAAGTATGTTTGGGGAAAACATACTAGGAGCCGTCTCCGGTGTTAACACAGAACAACTGCCTCATAAAAACTGCTTTCCACCAGGAGTTCAAAGGAGCTTATCCAAATATTGTGGGCTTGACTCGCTCCACCAACTTTGCTGGGGGAGAAAGCTGGGGTTCTGGCACCTAAGCTTTTGAAAGAGAGACACCGTTTCGATTACCTGGGAACTGGGGCCTTGTTAACACCACCCAGTGGCCTTCTGCTAAGATGGACCTTGCACTTTGAACTAACCTCAGCACTTACTGTGCTGCCCAAGTTAAGATTTATTGGTACGGCAGGTGAAGGTGAAGGACTAAATTAGGTAAATTGTTGTAAGAGGACTTTCTGGTATGTGATAAAATCTTCCCAATTGTTACGCTAAAAAACCCAATAAAAGTCAGGAGCAAATCAGGGGGGCTGACAACTGCTGGCAGGAAGCCAAAGTGGAGCGTCACATTACAGTGGCTCCTAAAGCTTAATCCAAATTAATCCAACACCACTGATATGTGCTATTTATCAGCAAGATGATGGATCATCACCATCTTCTCAAATGGAACAGTTTGTCAAAGAAATTAACCAGGTACAGGTGTATGTGCCGGCTGGTAGCATGTTCGCAGAGTCACAGGAGGGGAGAGGAGGGGCCCTGCTTTACAGTTTTGCAAATCTCTGTGAGTCTTGCTTAATAGAGAACAGCTGCATTCTCGTGTCTATGTCGATGTTCAATTTGTTATGGTAACACAGGCTGCGCGGGTGCTGGAAAACTCCACTGCACACTCAGTATCAGTATCGAAACCATTGTGACCATATGCATTCATATATAAACATATAAAATAGTTTTGATGTTATAGATCTGGGGTTCCCCAGAGGACCCTAAACCACATTTTAAGACCCTCTGCTCTAAAAGACCATACATACAAAATTCTGTGCTAATTAGAAATTGGTCTTCTCTATGTATTGGTGTAAAACCACCAAGGACATGCATTGGTAACATTCTTAACCTGATTTGGATTACATATGCCCAACGCAATAGAACACTGTTTCTTTTAGAGTGTAGTGTGATAAAAATGTTTTACTTGTTCAATTTTGTTTTTCTCTCATTTATAAATCAGGAAGAAGTTTAGCAATGTCTTTGAGAGGCATTTGGGCAAGACAGTACTAGCTAAAGATGAATTATACATAACGCCCTGGCCCACCTTCCCTTCTCACGAAGCTTATAAGCCTTTATTTGTCATATGATACTAAATCTTTAATTCTTTGCTGGTTCATACCAGGGAATTAATTCTGTGTATTTCGGAATTACTTTACATTCTGAAGCTCTCTGGGAGCAGGGGATTTCAACTCAAACCTGGATCCTCTCTGGAAGAAGATTCCAATTTCATCCTGGGCAAAGACAGATGACAGAAGGGAAACAATGAGAGACATACGATCATCATCAAAACCTAAAAATAACTAAATCCAGTGCCCTTGTAGAGAAATTCTTTGGATAGCAAAGACCTCTTCATCTTTCTCTAATGCACAAAAGACACACAAACTTTCCTTAGGAAGAACTACAGACACTGTTTTGTCAGAAGTTAAGTATGTATCTTAGGTAGGTAAGATTAGGTGTCACCCCAAAATTTAAAAAAAATGAATTCACTTAACCCAGAGGCACTAAAGATTTACAGTGGCTGGATTATTCATTTTTCAATGCCAGAAGCCAAGTTTAGAGAGCCATTATACTTTCCTATTTTCTTTGTACAAGGTCTAGTTGGTTAGGAAACAGGGACAGGCCTTTAAATACGTACATGCAAGAATGTGCTGTTTCCATGAATTCAGCCTGCATGCCAAAAATGGCAAAAATTAGATGCTCTCTTTTCTAGAAACGATTATAATGTACCATGACCAAAAAAGTGGGGTTTTTTTTTTTCCCTAGCAGATAATCTTGCATAAAAATGAGTCATGGGATTTCAGAAATGGAAAGGCTTTTCTCAAATACGTGTGTGCATGAATACACACACTTTAAATTTTTTTCAGCAGCAGATCTGAGCTTTCCATAAGTTATGCTATAATGAGGACAGCATTGTTTGGGGCCTTTTGAGTGAAAGAGGAGTACAGTATTTAGAGTTCAACAAGAGGGAAGAAATCTGTTGGAGAAAATAGAGCTTCTCTGCTTGTGTTTCTGTGAGAGAAATTTTAACTCATAAGGTCTGAAGCATTGGTAAGATGTTTCTTAAGAATTACCATACCCTGGTGATTTAGTGAGATCCTGCCTTAAAAAAGAGGTGTGGGGTATTGGGGAGTAGCTCAATGTAAAGGCCTTGGGTTCAATCCCCCAATACCAGTATCAAAGCACACAGACAAAACACATATCCTGCATAATTTACTTATCTTGAGTTCAGAATCAAGTGAGACACCCACTGTAGTTAGCAAAGCCCCGAATATCACCTCTTGTAGGCTTGCTCAGGAAGCCTGAGGAATGAGAAAAGGACCTGTGTCTCCATGTGCTCTCTGGAAAGACCTGGTCTGGCAAGATCACGAGTGATCTTGGGTCTCAGCTCACACACATAAACGTGAAAGTGGGGGCCACTCTGTCCACTGTGCCCCCCTATGGACAACAGGCGTGAGACAGGACAGTCCCTTCTTCACTTTCAGCTGGACAGGGTAACACTGTTTCGGTTTCATGGAAATGGAATTGCTGCTCTCGGTGACAACGACACACGAGCTGACAGGGCGCAGGTTGGGCAGCAGGTGGCTACCCCGCCAACATGCAGATCTGCCTGAAGACAAGACACAGCGCCTCAGGCCCAAATATGTACTCAGACAGCTCCAGTTTTTCACCCCACTCAATATACACATCTCTAGCAATGCTTCTTTGGTCTGACTCATCTGGCAGGTGTGAACTGCTGTTTTGTTTGTTTGAGACACAGGTCTCACTAAATTATCTGCGCTGGCCTTGAGCTCAAGATCCTTCTGCCTCAGCTTCCCAACTACCTGGGCTAAATGTGGCACTGTACCTCCAGGCTCTGCTCCAACTTTTAAACAAGCATGGGATGGTAACCACAGCATGACATGGTACATTCTCCTAGGTAGCAATTAAATTTTTTTCTTAAGTAAGCATGCAATAAAATACAAAATTTATTCACAGTTTTAAGACAAAACAGGAACCTTCGAAGAAGCACTGGACTTGCTGCGCACCCAGATCCATGGGGTGACCATCTATCGTTTTCTGCTTCAAAGGGAACACAATGGGGAAAACTGAGATTGCTGGTATATCCTCAAAAATACTTTGATTTTTAGTAGTGTTTTTCCCTTGGGAGTTCTCTAAAAATCTCAGTTCAAACCAATTCTGTTTGATATGCTACATGGAACACCAAATATATATGGCTACTTTCAGGGCAGAATAATCAACAGCAAAACTGTCGCACTAAAAAGAAAGAGTTGGTGGGAATGCAGCCTGAGGACTCTCTGCGGACTCCTTTCTGACCGCTGCAAGCTGACTGCGTTTGGCTCTGCTGACTCGAGAGGGTTCTAACCCATTTATCCTGCGTCAGGGTGAGGCGCACACACTGTAACAGAACTTCCCTTACGAAAATCCGTCTTCATTTTCGCACTGAAGAGGCCATTAATGCAAAATGTCATTAACAAAATCTGGGAGTATTTTTACTGAAAAACTCATACATGCCCATCATAAATCTTTTCCATGAAATCAGCCCGGAGGTTACTCAAAAGCTCTCAAGCAAGTGCAGTTCAAATCTATGGGCCCTGTTCAAGGGTCCCAGGATTCCAGAACACTATCAGTCCTGACGGCTATATCCTTAAACACCGATCTATCATTATTCTTCAGATTCCCCCTTCTTCCTTATCTAAGTTAAATAATGAGATAAGCTCAACACTCCTGGGCTTTGCTAAATTAGTTTAAATCTTTCTAGTTCTGACAACTCCCATTTCTCCCCGCTTCTTTGGGCCTTGACTGAAAAGGTGAAGAAATATTTTGGAGGAGACCTCGGGTCCAGCTTCATAAATCTTCCTCCGCTGCTTTCTAAACATGCTGTGCGCCGCAGAGGTGGCCACAGAGCGGGGAGAAATGCGCGAGCAGACCGCCCACAGCCAGGTGCCCGGCCCCTTCTGCGGGACACCGCTGCTCCGGGGTCTCTGAGGCCGCTTTCTCCCGAAGTTATCTTCTCCGCGATCCCCACGAGCACCACCGCGCTCAGGTGGAGCTGGGCCCTTGCACGGCCAGGGGCCCTGCCTGGTTGGTGGCCTGGAAGTGCAGCAGAGCTTTTTCACACAGTGTCAGTGGCACCCAGGTGTGGCTGTATCGGTGCCATGTCCCTAAGCTTTATTTGGGAACAGAGGAATGTGACCCAGTACACGTAGACTGGAAGATGCAACCTGAGCCAGCAGAACGTTGCCTTGGAAAAGGCTTCCTGTTTCAGTTCCAAACCACACATACTTGCGCGGTTAACAAATGCAGTGGGGGATACTGGTCCACAACGTGCATGTGGAGGCCAAAGGCCCTGCTGTCCTCCGCCCTCTTCATCACTCACCCCCACCTGCCTTCCCAAAAACTAGCAGATCACATGGAAATGCCGGTAGATCGAGACTATCTTTTTGGAAAGCACGCATACTCTAGCAAGGAGAGGAACTTGGAAGTATTCTAATTTGACAGAACATAAGGAGGGGGGTTCCCTATAAATAAAAAATCATGCTCAAATAAACACACAAAGGAGCCAGTGTTTCCTGTAAGACTACCATTCAGATGGATTACTGGAAGGAATATTCTTTCAGTTTTATGGCTCACTTTGCTATCATCTGCTTAAAATTTGGGATATTTAAAACTTAGATGCTAAGATCTAAGCCCTCATTTGGATGAAATATGACAGAGGAAGCGGAAAGTTTCTTCCAAGTGCAGACTCAGAGGCAGAACTCTTGGACTCTTGGGTTCTATTCTTGGCTTGGTCCCTGGACTCAGGTCAGTTCTCGGTCAGAATCTCACTTCTAATCCCTTCAAATAGTTTGTTAGTCCCTGTTGTCTAAACAGTGGGGAAAAGCCCTGAGTAACACCCCTGGATCCTGTTCAGTCAACTGGGATGCTTGGAGATGGCTGGATCTCACTTCCAAGAAACCAGGGTGATTTATCCCTTGGGTCAAACTAGGCCGTTCCTAAGAGAGCACAGTGTCGATGGAGCAAATCCTGGAGGCATGAAACATTTCTCCACCTGCAGGGAGCTCCATGCTTCTTTCATATGCTCCCAAGACCATATTGTCCAGCATTTTAATAATTCTTCCTAGCTTCCATGCTAAAATAACTGGTTTGGCTTCAAACCCCTGAGAGGTAGAGTAAGTATTCATCTCCAAGTTACAGATGAAAAGTCTTATATAGGCTAAGAGATCTGACCAAGGGGGAGCTAACAAGTAAAGGGGTTGGAACTCTGACCTGTTGTTTTCCGGGTCAAATGTTCTTTTCGGTCCAACACATGGCTTCTCATTAATAACGTGGATCTGGACAAATGGACCCAAGGAAACTGGTGAAAGCGCTACTGCTGACCCCCTTTGGAAGAATCTGTGAAGCTTTTTCAGTGTAGTCAAGGACACTGGGACCCACTGAGTCCCTGGTTAATCTGAGTCTAGCATGTGCCCGTCCTCTCTGGTAATGCCTGCCACAGTTCCCCCATTTATTGGCACCTCCAGGAATCCAGCACTTGTAGAAGTTGTAGCCCCAACCCCACTTTTGAGCTTCTATGTCCACAGGCCTGCATGCCTCTCCCTTAGCTCAGTTTGGAGGAGGAGCAGACAGCCGGGTAGACAGATGCCTGCTGCCGCAAGCCTGAGGCTCACCTTCAGCCGGGCACCCGCTCACTGTGTGCCGCGGGCCAGCTGCACAGTTCTGACACGTCTCACATGGAAGTGTAAGACCACACTGGGCGCTGGTGAAGGCTGCCAGTGCTGACCATCAGCAGCTCCAAGGGAAGCACAGCAAAGGGGGTGTGACCCCTGCTACCTGGATCCTGATAGTGCCAAGGCTGCAGGCCGGAAGACGCAGACAGAAGAATGCAGCGGTGGCCATGGCACTGCCTCTCATCAGGGTTCAGCATCACGAGTAATGAAAGCACATCTGGAGTCGGCAGGAAGGAAGTTATGAAGCATCTCATGCCTCGATACTAACAAGCCTGACATGCATGTGAGAGACGCCAGCGAAGAGCGGCCAGGTCCGGACAGGGCTCACAGTCAGGAGCGGGCGGAGCGGGGCGGGGGGCCTGTCTGCCGTCTCTGACTGTGCGGCTGGGAGCAGGTCAGCGGATCCCTCCGAGCTGTCCGGTCCTCAGTTGTAAATGGAGGACAAAGATGAAATGAGACTGCCCGGGTGGAGGCCCACAGACGGTGACTGGTGCCAACTGAGCGAGAGGGTCCTTCCACGAGGCGTTGCCCACATGGTGCCCTCTTCTCTGGAACGCGATTCCTTCTCCTCTCCACCCGGCAGCTCCTTCCCATACCTCGGGCTTCACCTCCAACATGGCGGGCCTAGGAAAGCCTGGCTTCTAGGTCAGCTGTCTTCCTTCCTCCCTTCCTCATCAGCCATCTCACCGTGCCCCGGCCACACTCCCAGATCGCCTTGGTAATGTTTATCACAGTTTTGACAAATAACTCTCTATATGTTTGTGGCCCCAGTTGATGACAAGCTCTTTGAGGCTAAGACAGTTTTGCTTTCTGCTAACTTCCCAGTCCTGCATTCAGAGATTTTCAATCAATATTCAATATTTACTGCATGGAAATGAATAAATGGCAGATAAGTACCAGGTGACACTAAATCAAACCTTCTATGGGAATGCTGGACAACTGGTAAAAATAACAAAGACACCTCTATTTCTGCAGCAACTGTGGTGATGTTACTTGTGCTCCTAAAAAGAATATAAAACCTCACCAAGACTTCCAAACTGACAATGGACAAAATTCAAGTGATTGCTTTCTGGTCACCAGCATTAACCTTTACAGTGCAAAATAATACTTACGTTTATTTATTTATTTATTTATTTATTTGAGACAGGGTCTCACTCTGTAGTTCAGGCTGGTTTTGAACTTTGTAGCCCAGGCTGCCCTCAAACTCATGGTGATCCTCCTGCCTCAGCCATCCAAGTGTTGGGATCACACACATGTGCCATTATGCCCAGCTTACAATTTTTAACACATATAATTCTAATCTTTTTTGAGCATATCAAATCAATGACCATTAAACTTGACTATTTGGGGAGTTTAAGAATAAAGATGGTTCTCTGGGAATTCTTCAGGGATTTTCAATTTTACTTTGACTTCTTGAGCTTTGGGCAGAAATAAAAAACTAGAGATACTTTTGAAACCTCTCTAACTGCCTGCCCCTCTCCACCACTTCATAAATATCCCCAAAATATACTCAAGGATGCTTTAGCTTTCTATCTCAGAATAGAATATAATTTAACTAAAGTAAACTGCACAGACCCTTTTTTAAAAAAAGCAGCTGCTTCCAGATGGAAGACATTCCTGCAGAACACACCGCATGGTCCCAGTCCACAATCTTAAGCATTTCCCCTCTTGCAGTAATGTGTCGCCAGCCGGGTTTCATTTTGAATGGGGATGATTTTACTTCAAATGTTATTTGGGGAATAACAGGGTACAGACACAGCCCAGGCCTAGGTATTCTAAAAGGGCACACTAGTTCACTCAGGGAGCATCTATTATCCAGGCAACAGTGAAATTCTTGTAGGCTTGAGTCGAGTCCAGCTCGGTGGGAAACACTAACATTCATTATACCCTTTGTTGATAAGAGTCCCCAATTAGTTACTCTGGAGAAGCGAGGCTAAAATAGGCCACTAAAATGAATAGCTAAGTTAATGTGGCTGGGTCCTGTGGGACTGGGAGCCAAATGGGCTGTCTCTGATTTCCAGTGTCAGCTGGTATCAAGACAAGACGACACCCCACAGCAGAAACACCACCATGCTTGGGGCAGAGAGAATTAGGGACAGTTTCGGGGTCTGGGTGGTTTGCTTATTCTTTTTTAAATGAGGTTAGGAAACTAGCTGGCCATTTCAAGTGGTAAGAAAACTAAGAAGGAACAACCCATGTGATAAACCACAACTGTGAGGATTCTAGAACTACAGCACAAGGTCTAGGAGGAAGGACCCTGCTGCCTAAGCTTGATGGTTTTTTTCATGGGCACAAGAAGGGGTTCATTTAGCTAGGTGAGCAAAGGAAGCCTGTAAGGATTTAACCCAAATTCTAACCTCTCTAAGGGAAAACCCCAACACTGTATTCTTTCTTTTTTTTCACATCTATCTATCAAAAATAGGCTTATGTGTTTTGTTTTCATGTATTTATATTAGGCAAAACAGAAATTTCAGTTAGAAGTACTCAAATTAAAAATCACATCACTAAGGCAGAAAGCAAAAGATTAAACATGTCATTGTGGATTCAGAGAAGCAGCAGATCTTGGCTGGAAATCACAGATCCACTCCCCCCACGACCACTGACCTGGGGCCACTGAGTGTGGCTGTGTCTCTCACCGCCTGTGCTGTTTCTGACGCAAAATCCAGGGCTCCGGCCACTGGCTTCGTTACGGTGCCAACGAGCCCTTTCCCAAGGCCGGATATGAAACCACTGACGCCCCCTTCTGTCTTCACGCCTTCCACTGTTGACGTTATGACACTGGTCAATCCACCAATGATACCTAGCCACAAAACAAAAACAAGGCGATTGCGACCTGGCCAAAGACAAGAGCAAAAAACATTTCAATTAAGCCAATCTCCCCAGTTTCATGCATCTGAGATGATAATTTAAAACATTCTGTTAATCTCTGCGGCAGACAGGTGATTGATAGACAGGGGCCCAGGAGATTCGCCCATTAACCCAGAGTCGGAGGATGCATATTATGCGTCAGTCAGAAGCAGAGTGTGGTCCAGTTCAAACGTAAGAGAAAAAGCTAGGAAGTCAACCATGGGCAGCTTTCACTTTCAGAGCTTGGGTGGCACACAGGCAACTGGGAAGATGCAGACAGTAGTATCAAATCGCAGGAGACCAGAAAATGAGGCCTTTCGGGAAAGTGTGGAAAAGTCGGGTTCCTAGGAAATGCAAGTCAGGGAGTTAGCTAAAATCATGTTTTCAGTTTTCCAAGAACACTCTCTGCCCAGACACTACCACAAAATGTTTGAAACAAGGTAAATGCTTGCAGAGATCAGACAGCCAACTGTAGTAGGTGATGAAGTCTTTACAAAGTGCACCCCAAAAAGCTGCCCAAGATACCCTGAACCCTCAATGGGTCAGTTCAAAAGACCAGCCAGGCCAAAAAGATGACATTGCAAACACTGTGCAAGTTCACAGGAATGGCTGTGAAACGGCTTCAGAGGTGGCCGGATTGGCAAGGGCTGGAAGGTCACGGGCCCTGCAGGGCAGAGGCAGGTCCTGTCTGGGGAGCATTTCCAGGACTTGTGCCAGGGACACTCACAGGATGTTTACCCTCTGACAGGGGGGGTGTCAGGACGTTCTCTGCGCTCTTTAGCTCTAGTGAGACAAATTGGTAGAGGAAACTCCTTGGGTGAGAAAGTACTAACAATTCACAGCGTCTCTTCTGGATTTGGGTTCGTCAGCTTCAGGGAGGCAATAACGCTTCCCCAGTGCTGGGGAGCAAGGTTCTTAGCAGAGTGTGCACAGTACAGGAGTCAGGCTGGGGCCTGCGAGGTGGATACCCCAGGCAAGCACAACTCCCCGTTTTGTGCCAAGGAGACAAAATGGATTCTATTGTTTGCCTATTTATTGTGAAGTACTGGGGATTGAACCAGGGCTTTCACACTGACCTACATCCCCAGCCCCCTTTATTTGGAGAAAGGGTTTCACTAATTTTGCTAAGTTGCTCAGACTGTACTTAAATGTGTGATCCTCCTGCCTCAGCCTCCCAAAGCACTAAGATTATAGGCATGTACCACCATACCTGACTTTTTTTATCTTTTAAATGTCTTTTTATCCTCAAGGAAGACTCTCATTGCAGGCCACTGTTTTCATATAAGCCAGAACTCAAAGGGTCCTCTTTGTATCCACTGGTTCCGGGCCTAGACTGGCCTAACTGACTCCTCGCGGGGCTGAGAATATTCTTGGAATGACCCTTGGCTGGAAGTCACTTTGCAACCATGAACAGATCACTCACTTTCTCAGCACCCAGGTGAGTTCATCTAAAAAGTGAGGACAGCCATGTTCTCTCTCTGCAGCCCAAAGATGCAGGATAGACACTGCTGACTAGAAGACAAAGCACTTCATGTACACCAACACAGACCTCCAATACTCACCGTAATACCATTATAGTAATAAAGAATGACTACACTTTTAATCCCAAATGATTATCTAAATGTCACGAAGTTTAGACACAGATTAATTTCAGTTAAATTTTACTTCTAGCCTGATACTTCTCTGAGAGCAGCTCCCTTTCTAGCTGAGCAGCCTGAGGAAATCTTACCATTGGGAAACCTGATGAACAAAAGCTCCATAGAAACATTGTATCCCAAGCACAAACAGAAATATGACTTCATCATCTATACTCCTTCCTCTTACCCTAAATGTAGATAATCAAGACTGACCACAACTTGATAGCTTCAGATGATTCCTAGGATTCGGTCCACATGGATCAACTGCTGACCACTACTGAGCACCAGGCATGTGTCAGGGTCGTGGCGGGCAGGCAAGTACAAGGGTGAATTCAAGATGTTCTTTCTGCTCTCAGCAAGACACACACAGCGGGACCCATCCCCGACTCAGCCTGCAATGTGTGTGCCGTCACTAATTCTAGTTAGGAGAACGGAGCCTGCGAATGTCACTTGAGTTGGGTAGGACTCTAATAGGCAAGGAAGCGAGGCAGAGGAGGAGAGGGCAGAGGATTGTGAGTGGGCAAGGCCCTCGAGCATGTCCAGGGCACAGCACCCGGCTCTGTGCGGCTCCGGTGCTGTGCGGCTAGGGGAAAACTGCTTGGACTTGGTCACATTTCCGAAGGCTTTAGATGCCATGCTGAGAAGGTGCTGCGAAAAATACAGATGGCAAATGAGTCAGAATTTAAGACTTAAAAGTCAGACGCAAACCATTTCTGAGACAATACATTCAAGCCATCACCTCTAGCTTTTGGGCATAGGTATTTGTCACGCCGGTAAGTGTGCATTTACACACACACACCTGACAGCCAGCTTCACATTCCCATTTCCTTGGAAGAAAAACATTGGTAAGCAGAAACCAAGTCTTGAGGCAGCAGCTCCAGGTTCTGGAGGGGTTGGTACACGACAACTCGGAAAGGGAAGCCAGCGGGGGAAGGAACTGCAGTGTGCACGGCATTATGGAAACCAAACGCGCTTCACAGACGGTCGCGTTTCCACGGCGCGGAGGATCCAGCAAGAGCTGGGAGGGCGCGGGCCTGGAGCGCTACTGCTGTCAGCTTGCTTGTGTCACCTTCCCTTTAGATGGGGCAGAGCCCCTGTGAGGATGAGGCACAGAGGAGCCACTTCCCTCCAGCACGGGGCCACGGGACTTACCATGAGCCAGGCCGTGGATGCCGGCCACCAGGTGCTCCCCGCTCGTGGCTGCGTGGTATCGGATGTACTCCCGCTCCGACTGATGGCGATTGTCCATCGTCTTCCCCAGGCCGTCTGACAACGTCCCTGCAAACTGGAGTGAATTAAAAACAAAAGGAGAGTTTAAAGCCTCAGCACTAGCTTTACTGTTTCAAACAAATGCCTTCCCTTGCTCGTAGCTAGGATTTGGTAAGTGCCGATTACACAGAGACTGACTGCTGAACTGTGTACACAATCTACCCCACGGAGTGGCTCTCAAGCAGTGGACAGATACAAGTTGTGGGTGGTTGACATGGGCACAACAAGGCTTGCAGAGCGACTGCTAAAATTCCCTAGTGACATTTATTTTCCATGACAAAGGTTGGGCGTTCCTAATCCAAATATTTTAAACCCAAAACATTCTTGAATGTGACTTTTGAGCATTGATAAAACACTGCAAGTGGAAATTTCCATACCTGGCCTCAAGTGAGGAGCTGCAGCTAAAAAGGCAGGTGCACTGAAAGAGTTATATAAAATTACTTCAGGCGATGTGTTTTGAGGAGTACATGAGATATAAGTGAATTTCCAATTTTGACCTGATGTGCACCAGTGGATATCTCACTGTATACACTCAAGTAATCTCAAGTCAGAAAAATCAAAAATCCAAAAGACTTTTGTTCCCAACCATTTCAGATAAAGGAAACTCAATCTGTACTCCTGCAAATTTACTGAAAAAATAAAGGTACGCCAAAAGGGCCTTGGGAGAGGAGAAGCAAGATTGGAATGCTGTGATGCTAAGGACACAAGCCCTTCACTCTAAGAATCAGGTTCAAAACAGAAAACGCATTAGATTATTGCTTCAGGGTTTGGTACCAAAATTTCTGGAGAGGTCACTAGGGTTACAGGTAAAAAGCAGAGGTCCTGGGTCGGAACCCCAGAACTGGGGGGGAAAAAAAGAGAGAAACTGAAGAGATCAACCTCCCTCAAGTAATGCCTTCTTTCATTCATTCAGCAATTACCAGGGGCCTATCAAGTGCCAAGTCCCATTTGTTAAAAGGAAAAGAGGAAGCAGATAGAAAGATGAACAGGTTAGGTCCCCAGACTTGAACTCATGACTTCAAATGCAAACCCACCCTCCCCCACAAATCAGAGTAGGATTTTATTTATCCTGGCACACTTTAACCAGAGAAGCTGTCTTATTCATCAAAGCTGGATAAAGAGGACATAAAACTCTGTTTTGTCACAAGGCAATTTGAAAAGGTTTAAAGTGACAGTTAATAAACCACAGGGTACTTATCCTCATCATTCAGGCATAAAAAGAGAAGGATATCAAATATATAATTAACCTGCTCAGGAAGGATCTACCAAAACAAGTGGTCTAAGTGCCAATGACCCAGGACTCACCTTTTAGAAAACTCACAGGAATGTTATTTAGATATAAAACTCAATGGAAAGACTCAGCCTGCCTAGAGAACCCAGTACACTGGGCAGCCCTCTGGGAGCCCGGGTCACTCCTCCGGGTGTGGAACAGATCAGATCTGCCTTGGAAACCATCAATCCTGAGGCTTCTTGACGCGAGTGACAGGTGAGCTCTGAACAAGGAGGAGAGACCGCAGGAAGCGGCAGCCATGCTATGTATAGCAACGCCTCCCAAGCAAGCAATGGAACACTTGCTCCTCTCGCTCTGTCCAAATGCTCCCCGATCTAGGCCGGAGATTCCTGACTGATCTTTCTGGAAATGCAACACCTATCATTATGTGTTTGCTTTTTTTGCCTTATTTCCCCACCGCTCCTTGTCTAATAAGGGAATTAAAGTTCATAAAAAATAATTTTACAATTTCTTTAGCAGGAGGAGGCACTGCAGGCTGTTGCAAAGCTGCCTCTGTAGACCACTGAGTAAGGGCTTCAGTCAGAGACCCCATCTGAGAGGTTCCGCGGTACAGGGAGGGCCACGAGCTCGGCCATCTGACTCAACTGGACTCCAGGTCTCTCTGGACCTCTGCAGGGGCTACGTGACCCAAGCGCAGCACCCCACCTCTGGGCCTCCCTCTGCTCGGGAGCATGGTGACGGTACCCGGTCTGTCATGCGGCTGCAGGGCTCAGGATTGGTATCTAGTTAGCATTCCCGCTGGTGTTATTACTCAGCTTTTGGTTCTAAGCCAAATGTCCTGCCTGTTTGAAGAAAGCCTCTTAAGGTTTCAAAATGTGGACAATTCTACTGGAGTTTAACATTTTTGAAATTCTCTCTTTCTCCAGCAGAGAAACACTAATCTTCAAAATGCGTTTTTGGAGTGGTACCACCTATAGTTAGAGTGCTGGACCTCCTGATTTCCCCAGTCCTTTCTATGTCCAACGGTGTGTGATCCATGGCCACAGGAGGATGTCTTAGCACTGACCTGGGGCCCAAGAGGGCTGTAGGTACAAACGCAGGAGTATCAGCCATGGGCCATATTCTCAAGGAGCTGACAGTTTCGTTTAAATAACAACTGCATTTATGAAGCAGCCAGTGACATGGACTCAGAATGTAAACTGCAAGCCCTATGGAACTCAGAGAGGGAAATGTGACCCTTGTTTTGGAAAGAGTCAGAAAGAGTCCCTGCTGTGTCCTGGAATTCTGTAAGGTGCCACTGTTCTTCACCTGGGGCTGAGACAAAAATGTGTTCCCTGATACCCAAGAGGCAGTGAGGTCACAGTTACGTGAAGCGTGTGGGCAACATGTGTGTCCCCCGACACATGTGCGAACCACCCTGCTGAAGAGCGTGGGGGCACCTGGCTGCTTGCAAGGCTTTCCCACTCTTCTCAAGCTATTGCTTCCCTTGGGAAGAGATCTGTCCCGGGAAGAGATCTGTCCCTTTCACCTACTTCAGGCCGCTGGCTGGGAAGAAATTAAAAATGCCATGATACTTTTATCCTCCCAAGAGAATATGGGAAAATAATCTAAGCCAAGTTTCCAATGCTATGCTCGCCTTTTAGCCCTCCTGCCAACTGAACAAGTTTGGTATCCAAGGCTTGGGAGTGAGCATCTGTCCACGCTTAACTTCCAGCCCACCCTGCCGCAGTGGGCTCACAGTGCCATCTCTGTCCCTCTCCCTCTTTGTCTGGGTGTTCTCTGGACATACATCGCACACCGAGGCAAGGAGAACAAGGAGGATAACCTCTGAGACCACGCTTCCCTCTAAATGCTGTATTCTTCCCTGCACTTCTCAGGAGTCTCACTTCCTCTTTGAGATGGTATCTCACTGTGTAGTCCAGGCTGGCTTTGAACTTGAGATCCTCTTGCCTCAGCCTCCTGGGGAGCTGGATTACAGGTGCATACACCACAACAAGCTACCTTTGCAACAGGTAGGTGTCTACACACCTAAGTCAACTACTGAAGGACTTCCACCTGAATTCTCACTTCTCTGTCTACAAAAATTACTCCCATAAGTCAACTAGTCCTTTGAGTAAAATGTAAAGGATGCAGGAATCAACAGGCAAACATTACAAAGATCTTTACTCTTGAAATGCAGCTTTGAGAACTGAAAACTTGGGCAGATGCTGGAATCTGTGATCCAGTCAAACCCACACTGGCGAGGTTAATCAGATCTTACTGGGAGAGACATTTTACCAAACTAAACCAAAAGCTATACAGATAATAGGTACGGTGGTCAGAGCAAGGTTTTGGTCCACTGGATTCTGAGCACCAAATCCAGGCCACCACAAAGCATGTGACCTCCTTTTACTGTGGGTACTCACTTGGTCCTCCGTAGTCCCACCTCTCCTTCCCCACTCCAGTGGGTAGGTAAATCTGACCCATCTCTCATTCCACCCCGAGATGGCCTGGGCGCCTGCAGACTGCAGAGGGACGGGATTCCAGGGTCCTGCACTGTGGCTGCTTTCTGGCTTCGGCTTTTGTTGAGGCTGGGAAGCATTTTTCCCCACATCAACTGTGAAAACGTGCATCAAGACAAGTAGAGACACCCACAAGAGCTACAATGTCACTGGACTGATCTGATTGTGCCAGTACCTCCTTTATCCTACTTCTCAAACTGTCTCAGGGCAAATGAGGCCTGCGGACAGACTTTCAGATCATCCAGACAAAGGAGAAATGAATCCCGCAGTCCCTGGCATAAAAGCTGCAAATCCTCAGGATCCAAGCAAGTGCGACTGGCCAAGAGATCCGGTGTGCACAGAACCCTACTGTGTGCCAGGGCAGAGACCAGACTGAGAAACCAGCAACAGTCTCTACCTCCTGCCTTCAAGACCCCCCTCTGGAGGTGTGGACATGGTGTAGCAGAAAGACCATCAGAGCTGAGCTGAAATCCTGACTGTGACAGTAGAGGTGAGACCATGGAGAAGTGACTCGACTTCTATCAGTTTCTATTTCCATGTCTTTGAAACGGGATAACAATGGCACTTTCAAGGACGCTGTGGGGACGGGATAATGTGTGCGAGGCCCTCCTCAAGGAGTCAGATACAGACATGCTGTAAAACAGTGCTGAGCGGTCTGAGCTTCCGCTAAATGGGAATATAGCACCAGCCTAAGGGGTGCGCTGGAAGCTGGCATGGGATCCCCCTGAGGGGGAGAGGCTGTCTGCAGAGGGCCAGAAAAGGGTCAGAGCTGTGTGAGATGTGCGATGGGAAAGCTGTGGCACTCGGGAGTAAAGTGTCACTAACTGGTCACTGTGCTGGTTACAAACTATACCTCCGGCCAGCGGGGTGTTTGTGGAGGGCCAGTGCGTGCCATAGAGCAAACAGGTTCAAGTCCAGAAATACTTCAGGGAATGTTGTTCTAGCTAAGACACAAGGTGCCAAGGGACAGAACGTCCTGCAGGACACCTGCCGTCGCGCTCACGCAGACGACCGTTTCCCCTTCTCTTGCTGAAGAAAGCTCAACCCTCGCTGCACTTGTGAATTCTGGGCGTCGTCCAAAGTCATTAATTTCTACAGAGCAGTATTTTCGGCAAGGGGGTGAAAACCTCCGAAGTGCTTCAAGACGCTAGTTCTCCTCCACAACGAACACACAGTATGTGACAACACCCCACCTTCCAAAACTAATCCCAGTGCCCGTACACACGGGGACGCTGCAGATTGGCCCGGGTTTGGAACCTCTTTCTGAATGGCTGATTTTATAAAACTGAAATTCAAGTAGATGCTGGAATGATGCAATGGGAAAAATTCACACTGTGTCCCCCTGTTCTGGCCTGTCAGTTTTCCTGGCCCTTTTATGATCCTCGGCAAGCACGGGATGCCAAAGGTATTCGGCCAGTGTAACAGGAGCCTGGGCTTGAGTTTCTCCCCCTCTCCCTGGGGTTCTTCTTTCACGGTTATTTACCTAATGGAAATTTCCTTTCAATAGCCTTGTCCCACTGAGTAATTGCTGGTGACAGTATCTTCCTTGTCACCAGGGCAGATGGTGAGCACGTTTCACAGGAAAAGGGAGAGGAGACAGGACTCTAGCATGAGGGGAAAGTCTTGTATCTGTCCAAGTACAAGGTCATACAGCTGCAGCTCTCAGCTACCAACCCAGCTCCAGTGCTAAGGAACGCCGCCTGCGGTCAACTGTGCGGAGCACACACATTTGGAAACCCCAGCCGCACGCCGCGCCCAGCAGGCACCAGGATGGAGCCAAACGCTCAGGGCCAGAAGAACCCAAGCCCCCTGTGCCTTCTAACTAACTGTGTATGCTGGTGGGAGCTGCGTCACTTGCCCGAACCTCATTTCATCCGTCCACAGAATCCAGCTGCCGTCTACTTCAGAGGACAGCTTTGAAGAAAGGCTGGGAGGTAATTAAAGCAGAATGCTTGATGCAATGTCTGGTCATCAATTTCGACAAGTTTCTCAGAAGCAGTGTGGAACTTTAAACATTAAGGTCATTTTTAACTCTGCTGGTAGGTAGCAGGGAAACCTTCAAATCGTGAAAGAGTGAAGCCACTTTGAAATGAAAAGTCTTCACCATTTCCTTCTGCTAGCTATGACTAAAACAGCCACAGCTGAAAATCAGTCTTAACATGAGTTTTATCTTGACATTAGAGAGCCCTTCTGTGAGACTTCTGAAAGGGGAAGAGCTACATGTGATCCAAACCACTAACTACCAGTCACTGACAAAGCCAAACTAGTCCTCCCTCAGCCAAATGGTGAAGGGGTGAGGAAAACGGGGAGGGGCACTTTAACAAGGTGGGGATGGGACAAGTTGGAATTTGGCAAAAAGAGAGGCAATTTTGGCTCTCACGTTTCTATCCCCTCGAAGTGGAACAGGCTGTCTGCTTACAATTCTATTTGGCTACGGATGATGCACAGCCCTGAAGGCCGAACATTAGGATAGGGGACCCTGAATGGAAACACTAAAACTGGCACGGGCAAACTACTTCAACGGCCTCCCTCTGCCCACACACTCACTCCTCTGGGTCTCTGGAGAGCCAGGAGCGACTCTGTCCCCAGACGTGCACCATGTTGCCATTTCACGGACAAGTGCTTATCAGGCCCCAGACACTCCTTTTCAGTTGAGATACAAAGTTATCCACGGCCACCAGATTATCTCGGCACACAAGGTCTAAAGCCCCGCCTGCGAGTGCGGTCCCCACCAGCCCGGGCCACGCGCCTGCTGAACCGGAGAGCCTCTCTCTCACCGCTCTGCAACTGTGACCCAGTTATGAACTCAGATATTGTTTCGGATTCATCTGGAAGCTCAGAGTGCCTTGAAGCACTTCCATAATAGGATTCTGCTTTTTCTTTAAAAAGGACTGGCAGTTTGCTATATGGCTGGAGGCAGAGAAAAAAGCAGAATACACACAGACTTAGGAAGACCGAATTTCAACTTCAGCCCAGTGGTCAGAGCTCAGTCAGGCCCTTTGTTTTTTCTGCACCAACTGGAAGAATTATGCTGGCAAAGTGCACCGTTACATCGCTGTCCGTGGACCACGGGGACTGTGCTCACTCTGGCCACCTGGCAGCAGGGCAAGTGGCTGTGTGGGGGCTGCCAGGCGCCACACGCCCACTGCTGAGAACGCCGCGCAGCACACAGACGGCAAAGGGCAGCAGGGTTCTGGACAGTTAGCACTGGTTGAGGGAAATGAGCCTCCCAGGCCCAGGACAGAGCCCGGGTTTGCCATCCTAACAAGGTTTCTCGATCTGTATGAATGGCCTGTGCCTCAGTACAGGAGATGGATTACGGTGTGAAAAAAAAAATTCCCTTGGTGGTGGTCACACCATAAACGAAGCCCACCTTGGTGGATATGTTATTTGCACTCGCGCACAGACTTTGAAAAACAGAGTCCCGAGCCTACCTCTGTGGCAGCCATCAGCCGGGTGAAAATGAACTAAACACACTCCTTCTTTAGGGGGACGGGTTTTATCCACAAGACAGCACTACCCACAGAGGTACCCAGTGAGACTGTAGTTGTAAAGTACTCAGAAAAAACCACAAAGCCATGTGTCAATACAAAGGGTTATTACTGCACATCCTATTTTTTCTTCTAAAGAAATCCTGCGTGCTTATCCTGAAATACAGGAATTACCTTATGCCCATCGTGGGACAAAGGAAAAATAAACATGTCGATTATAAATAGATTAGAATCTCAAAATACAGCAATTCAGAAATGAAATGGGACATTTCTCGATAGAAAAGGGGCACAGGTTGATCTCCAGGTCAGTCACAAGGGGCTCATTCTTGTAAAAGACTTTGTGTTTCAAAACAATATCCTTGTTAGTGCCAAAAGCCTGGCAAGAACGGAGGTGGGTGATGTCACTGAGAACCATCGGAGACACCAGGCACTGGGAGAAGCTGAGCTTACTGCAGAAGTCACATAGGTTACCAGAGTTTGAAATAATTTGATGAGGTTTCTAGGAAGAGATCTGCTGCCAGTTGATTCTTTAAATAAAGGAAGTTTGCGGTGAGTAGGTAGAGGAATGAGTAAGGGCCAAACTCTGTCTGCAGAAGACCGCAGGGTGACTACAGGAATTAGCCACATCGCCTGACAGTGCTGACCACATGCCAGGTGCTGCTGTACCCAGCTGGCGTCTGTGAAATCCGTAATTAGTTTAGTCCTCATGACAACCCAAGAATCTACTGCATTTGATACAGGGTAATCTAGAGAGGGAACCCTCCTAAGATATTTGCTATCCTCTGACAAAATTCCTTTTTGAATGCCGGTGGAGATCCCATACATCTCTCCTCTCCCAGCAGAGCTGACGAAAGGTGGCAGCCGACAGAGTGCATGAATGATAAAAAGTCTGAAAAATTACATACATTTCTGGATGAGGCAGAGGGGTCCGCCTCCAGCACTCTTCTGTGGCCCATATCCCTGACTCAGACGCCATCCCTGTTTCGAGGCTCAGAAGCCTGGAAGCCACTTCCTCCTTTCCCCAACGCTATTTTTCACAATCTGAAACAGGTGGTCCGGGGAATGTCCCACATGAGGCCCACACTGCACCACGCTGGGCTACACTGCTAGCATGCACTGTTTATTCTGGAAGGAAAGATGGAGGTCAAGCCAGAACAGAGCCTGGAACCTGGGATCTCAAGAGCGCCTGCCTGTGGCCAAGAAGTCTGCTTTCCTATGCAAACTTCTTACAGGAGGAGGGTTCACTACACGACATGGCGCACCAAAGGCAAAAGATTTGCCTGGACAACGCTGGTCCAGCGAAGCAAATCAGAGCCAGAAAGAAGTGACTGCTCTGATAAGAACTGTTTTACATACCAGGAGTTGACATGTGTCGATTCAAACATAGGAGGGAGGAAACAGGCAAGACCCAACAGTGGTCCTGGGGTAAAACAAGATCCTGAGAGTTCAGGGGCAGCCTTCATTCCTCTTCTCTCCACCTTTGACAGTCCTCTGCTCTTCCCAACACCCTGACCCATTAAGAGTGATGCATGATTCTAGCAACTAACTTGCTGGAGGGGTGAGGAGGTTACTGCCTGTTTTGGGAAAGCTACACATACACCAACGCTCACTCTAAACGCATGCCCCATCGGGCTGTTTGTATCACCAAAAGCTCTAAAGGGTCCCCATCACTGCTGTGCACAGGATCCAGGGAAGACATACACGAGCCAGTGTGATGAGCTAGGGAGGAACACAACTGGGAACAGGTCCTTAGCACCTGGGGGAACAGCTAAGTTGAACTCATCATTTGGGGAACAGGATGGGAATGAGAGGCAGCTCAGATCCAAGGTACCCAAATTAAGTGCTTTCTCATGTCTCCTAAGACCTGGCTTGATTTCGGGCTCAAATGAAAGGCCAAAAAGAAGGCTCTTCTTAATGAGTAAGAATGAGGGAATGATTTTCCATATGTACATCCCCACCTTTCAGGTGAGCTACATAAACACAACCTTGCAGACTGACGACTTCCCGGGAGCTCCTCAGAATCCTGCGGTCTTTGTCCAGCTTCCCCCCACTCCCCACAAGGCTGTTCAGGCATTTGTGCTTTTGCTGTCTTCCAGCCCACAATGGGTGACCAGGAGAGGACACTTAGAATCATGTCCATCTACTTCCTGCAGATCTGGGGTTTAAAAGGTTAACAGACTGCAGGTCGGAAAAGTCCTGGAGGGAGGAAGGGAACACAACTCATCTAACTCAACAAGCCTATTCTGACACCTTGGGTTTCTTAAAAAAAAAAAAAAAAAAAAAAAAAAAAAAATTAGTTTACCAGGAAGATAAGAAAATGGGTGCTCTCATTCTACTTTTTAGTTATAAGATAGTTAATCCTCATTTCTTAAAAAGATTCAACTATTTTCCTGCTTAAAAAGAATGAGTTCTTTTTATTCTTATTATTATTATTTTTTTAGTACCAGGGATTGAACTCATAGCCTCATGCCTGCCAGGCAGGTGCTTAGGCCACTGAGCTAAATCCGGGGCCCTATTTTTTGCAACAGGGTCTCACTATGCAGCTCAGGCAGGCCTTGAACTCACTTGTAGCCCAGGCTGGCCTCGAACTCACAATGATCCACCTACCTCAGCCTCCCAAGTGCTAGGATTAAAGGCGTGCACCGCCATGCCCGTAACTGTGATAGTTTCTTATAACAAAATGATAGCAGTGAAAATGAATGAGCTACATCTACATATATTAACATGAATAAATTTCAAAAATGTCTTTAGTGAAAAAAGGTCACAAAAGGTCATATTCAGTATGACTTGTGTAAGCTGAAAACAGGCACAAAACTGGAAATATATTGTTTGGTGAAACACAAACATACCAAAATTCCGTACAGAAAGGAAGTCTTGGTTAACACAGTATTTAGGATAGTAATTATTTCAGGTATGCGGTGAAGGAAGAGGATGTGATCACACAAGCTCCAAAAGTACTGGTGGAGGGGAAGGGGACATACAAAAAAATTAAGATGTGCTGTGTATCAGCTCCCCATGGTGAATGTAATCACTGTGTACTGCAAACATGGGTTACTCCACTACAAAGAACAGTCAAAAACAACAGCCCCAGGACAGTCTATGGTTAGGGTGAGTACTAACTAGGTCATAGTGTGCGTTTCTTGTTCTTTAAACTGCATCTATCCCACAGAATAGTCTACTACTGAAAAAATATTTATGAAGTCTTTTGTAAGCATGCCACTAAAAATAGAACTCATTTTAAAAACAAACTTCATACAAATTTTGCCTCTATTTTCACCTTAAACAAAACATCATAGAATGTTTTCTGAATTTTGTCAAGTAGGGAGGAAGAGAAAAGATGATAAGAAACAAATAACCTAAGGGGAAAATAACAGTAACTTGCTACTTATTGAAAAATAAAGACAATGGCTATTTGTGATAATCTCAGGGAAGGATATAGAAAGCCTCTCACTGCAATGATGAGGACGAAACCAAACTGGATGAAAGTTCTTTATTCAATGCCTTCCTTCTCCATTAAAATCAAGGTACGTGCTGGAAATAAATCAATCAGCACAAGGTGGAGACAGTGACTAAAAAGCAAAAGGATGATACCACAGCTCATCCATTCCGATAATCAAGATAACCAGAGACTTGAAACTCTTCTGCTCAAGCACGCAATACAAGCTTGCATCGTACAACTTTAGTTTCGTCTCTTAATTTATGACTATGCTGTCCATAAGCCGACACACGCCACAGGTAGCCACTGAGCCTTTATGCTGGGATTATTAACACAAATGAATATGCCGTGAATACATGCCAGAATTCAAAGATGGTGAAAATAAGAATGTAAAACATCTCAATTATTTTTACATATTGACTAGGTACTGGAATAATATTTTGAATATACTCTATGGGTTACATGAAAATATTAAAAATAAGTTCATCGATCTCTTTTCATTTTTGTAAGGTGACAAGAAAATTTTAAATTACAGATGTGGCTCACATCAGATTTCTAGCCAAGAGTGCTGGTTTAGAGATTTCACCCTAAAATGTATAAGGATACAGCCTATTAAATCAAAAATTAAACTCAGGTGGTACCAAAGTCTTAAATTTCATTAATTCTTTCAACATACATTTTATCTCTAGATGACCAATGTAATAGCTCACACATGACTGCTTGTCACTTGAGCAGAGAACAACAGATAAAAGCCATTGCTCGGTCTCAGAAGCTCCGGGAAGGTTTTCAGAAGGCCCCTGTTAGCCAAGGTGGCAATAACCCGCAGGAAGGAGCAGAAGAACCAGACCCACGTCCACCCCTGTTGCTCCCGCGCGCCTACCCTGCACCCCGCAGCACCTACAGCCCAGGGCGTCTCTTCCGCTGCACCCCCACACACAAAGCCACTGGTCAGCCTCCCCCACACCGCTGCTGCGTGTGGTCTGACCGGCATGGGTGGCCCGCTGCCGCCTGGCCCTGCGTTTAAGTCCGTTTTCCCCACTGACTGAAGACAGGCTTCTGCATGCAAGGCTCCGTGTGCACCTTGACAGCCCGGTACCCAGGGTAGAGCCCAGAACACTGCTGCAGTGAAACAGATCTGCTCTGCATTTCTTTCCAGCTCTTTAGCACTAACCTCCTCCCCACGTACCTTCTACTCCACCCCTTTCCTGCCCTCCATCTTACACTGAATGAACGCGCTGCCACGGGCCCTGTCCTGTGCCTCTGTAAGAGCCAGTTCTGTCTAGTCTCTTCAATCTTTCTGGCCTCTTCCTCACCTCAGATTTATGCTATAATCCAATCTCCCCAATCTTAAAAAGCCTGAAGCCTGCCTTTCCATTTGCGCTCCAGCTCCTGCTGTTTTCACCTCCGATGGCTGAAGAAGGCCTCCTCTTCCTTATTTACACTCATCTCCGCCGTATGCCGCCAGCCGCCTGCTCTTTTTCTGTTCATGGAAGACGCACACCCTTAGGAAGTTGGGGACCAAAACCTGACAGGTGTCCTCAACCGTGTAGTCTCTGTATGACCAAAACCCCAGGGAACGTATCTGGTAACTGCAGGCGTCAGACCACTGTGGGCTTCTGCCAGATCAGCAGGAGCGCCTATGACTCCTCCTTGGGCTGCGGCTACAGAGGGAACACTCCGGGGAGACCGGAGACACCCAGCGCCCAAGGCCAAGGTGGGAGAGAAGAGGACCTGCCAAGCTGGAAGCACAGGCGCTACTTCCCGCAACAGCGCCTGAGGCTTTGCTGGCGGGCAAGGATGGAGTCTCGCAGAGAATCTTCAGCTTTAACAACTGCAGTCTACCAAAGGGTCACAGAGACAGCAAAACCATTTCTTGCTTGGATGTTCTTAAATCTTGAGAAAAGTATCACAAACTTCCTAAGCTGGCATGAGAAGACAGCAAGGTTGATTTAAAATGAACTTTAAGAACTTTAAAGAACGAAATGAGCAAACAAAATTGGGAGACTGTTCCTTTCTTGGGGAGGCAGTACTAGGGACAACTCATGCTTCATGCATCCTAGGGGGAACGCCCTGCCGCTGAGCTATATCCCTAGCCCCTTTTTTAATTTTGAGATGGGATCTTACTAAGTTGCCCAAGCTGGTCTCAAGCTTACAATAGGACCCTCCTGTCTCAGGGAATTACAGGCATGTGCTGCCATGCCCAGCTGAGATTATAGTATTTCTTTTTTTAACAGACACACATCCTAACGACTCACTGCCAGAAACCCTTTAGTTCAAAAGCAAACAGCATCTATCTTGTCCACCACCGTAGCTTCATTCTAGGGCCAGGGCCTGGGTCTGGGCCAGGACTGGATGTGCACATGACAGTGTCAACTTGACGAGTGACAATGGTTTTATTCCAAGGCTGGAACTAACAGGTGTGAGTCTCCCTAGTAAGTTACAGAAAGAACCCAGAGCAGCTCAGAGAATGAAGGACCAAAAGACTGTTCAATCATCTGAACGTGAAATTCTGTATTTCTAACAGGGATGATTTTTTTCAAATGCCATGTCTTCAGCTATGTCCAGACTTTGGTATAGCCAATGGGATTTGCTGATGGACTGGATGTAGTACTACAAAAAGGTATCAACGACAACTCCAAAGTATCTGAGCAATTTATGGGAGAATGCAGAACTGATTATTAAAAAAACCAAAAAACAAAACACATAAAGTGGTCAGGCACAGCAGCCTGTAGTTGCAGTCACTTGAGAGGCTGAGGCAGAAAGATCCTAAGTTTGAGGCCAGACTGAGCAACTTAGTGAAACACTGTCTCAAAGAATGACAAGGAGCTGGGGATACAGTTTGGCAAAGCCTTGGGTTTTATCCCCAGCACTGGTGGGGGAAAAAAAAAAAAAGGTAAGGTATGAAGTACCTCAAATTTCACCCGGCACGTAGGAATCCATCAAGCATTGTATAGGTTCTTTACATTTCAAATTTTCAGTTCTAATTCAGACTGCAGGCATCCAAAGCATAGTGTTTGGCCACACTACAGCTAGGAGTATTTGTGGAGAGAAAATTCAGATGAGGATACACTTATCAGCTGGCTTTCCTATGAGTACATCCTGAGACTGACACTGGCTGACTTTCTTCAAATCCTGAGACTTCCGGAGTCTGGGGCTCGCAGAGGATGCACGAGACGCTGAGGTTCACATGGCCAACGAGTACTGTGTACAGCTCCCACAAACACAGCAAGATGAGTGGAAATGAGAAACCATAAATAAAAAAAATTTTAAAGAAAGAGTAACCTGTGTTATGTGCTGCCTTACTTATTTGGACTGCCACAAAATGCCATTAACTAGGTGTCTTATAATCATAGGCATTTAATTCTCACAGTTCCAAGGCTGGAAGTCCAGGGTCAATGCAAGAGCAGAAATGCAGATTTCTCCACGCCCTGTCACCGAGCAGATTTGGTATACTGGGAGGGTCTGGGCCATCTGTTAATAGAACCCCACATGGAGGAAGGGGTGAGTCTGCTCTCAGGGCGTCCTCTCTTCCCCTACATCCCATCCCCCCTTTCCTGGCCCCTGCACTGGGGATTGAACCCTGGGCCTGAGATACATCCTAGCCCTTTTTGCTTTTTTATTTTGAGACAGGGTCTTGCTAGGTCCCTAAGTAGTCCAGGCTGGGCTTTGTGATCTTCCTGCCTCAGCCTCCCAGAGTTCTGGGATTACAGGGTAAACCGCTATACCCAGCAGGGGTCCCAAGCATCTCCCAAAGTCCCTGCTCCCTCAGTTAGATGCGCCACACACAGGCAGGGGAGGGGCACAAACAATGGGTCCACAGTGCACGCAAATTTCTCCAAGCCCTGTAACAGCGACTCAGTTCACCTAGTGCAAGGCACAGCGGCCAGCCACAGATATTCAAGGTTGTGGTGATGGGGGGACACAAAACAAGGTGTGCCGAGAAAGCCAGGGACGCGGGTGTCATCCTGACAGACCTTCTGCTGGGTTTACACAAGGGGCCCTCCTTTACCGTGTATGCCAGGCTGCCCAACCTAAGTTCAACTCTGGGTCAAAGGCCCCAGCCTGGCTCCCCACCCAAGAGCTGGACAGAAGCCATTCAGCACAACGGTCCTGAGCACTGGGAAAACATGAAGGCCCAAAAGTTCCAAGAAGTCAATAGGACACCTGCCTGGCCTTAACCTAAACCTGTGCCGAAAAGCAGCAGTCAGTCTTGCCTCAAGGTAAACGTAAACATTCCCTTTTAATCCATGCATGAAAAAGTACTAAAATTCCACACCAAAACTTGGACAGTGTTAGGTGTCCTGAGTGAAATCAGAGAAGAACCTTTTGACTGGAATGGGTGGGATGGAGAAAGTTGGAAATAGAAGCCATGAAAACATCCCTTTGCATAATGTGCTCTCTCCTCCCAAATTTAAGTCACAGCTTGTCTAGCTATGTGTAAAAAGAATGGCCAAACAGTTTAATGGCTGGTCAGATGGGGTGAGATAACGCCCCAAAAAGTGGTTTGAGGATCAGCGGCAAACACTTTGCTTACTGAGTGCCGAATTCTGCAGAGCGGCATGGCCGAAGACCGGGCCTGCAACCTTCTCTCCCTGCAGCCTGCTGCCTGTGCAGCCCAGTGCTTCAGTGGAGGTGCAAAGATCCCCTCTTCCTTTAACAAGGACCCTGGGCTCCTGGGCTCTAGGCTTTGGGGAGGGAAGCTTTCTATGCGTCTAGATGAAGATACTTAGGCAGATACTAAGGCAGTCTGTGACTGAGTAATGGACAGTGTTGCTCTAGCTGACGTGGACAGTTTGGTGCAGTCAACCTAAAACAAACAGGCCATGGTTTGGTTTGATTTTAGCACTAATTATAATTACATAAAGAGTGAGTCAGGCCTCCCCCCTCCCCCAGCGTGTGGGAGGCTGTCGGTTTTTGTTTATCTTGACTTTCTCTGTAAAAGGTTTAACTCTTATGCCCCCCACCAACACTTGCAAAGGCCAACTGTTAACAGGGCTATATGCAGATCATAGACATCAAAACAACACTAGGCTCCACAAATGAAACATTCAGCTCAGTCTTTTCCCCTTTACGCTCACTTATGGGGCGGTGTGAGCTGTGGACCAGTCCTCCCCGGAGTACTCAGCTGACGGAGTGGCCCCTGCCAAGCTCTCTGCCACCGAACCCCTTCCCCCAAGACACCTGGCACTCCCTCCTGTGTGCCTCCTCCTGTCCCCACGACCTCTCGGCCACACGGCGAGCATCTCCTCGGACCTCGAGATCCAGCCATGTGTTCCTCTCTGGCCAGGCCTTCCTGGCCCTGGCTCAGAAGTCTGCTCTACAAAAGAGCTAATTATACAAGAGGGCACTACAGGAAAGGACTTTAAGCTGTGACTCAAATTCTCTGTGCCCACTGACGAATACAGCCTTCTGTAGTTAAATTCTGCAGTAGAGGAGTCCAGGAATAAAGCCTCCTAGACAGAGTGCAACTCTTGTGTCAGAGCTAAGAATATGCACTCTGAATCCATCTAGCTTCTTGGCCCAGCTTTCTTCCGAACCTTGGGACTTCTCTGAGCCTCAGTGTCCCCATTTATAAACTAGCACTTCAGAAGACCATTATGAGGAGTAAACAAATTGGTTTGTGTGGAGACTTAGGATACTACCTTGCACATGGCAAAGCAATCAATACATTTAGCTAGTATTTTTTGTGTGGGGGGGTGTTGGTGGTGCTGTTTGAGATTGAACCCAGGGCCTCACACACACTAATTACACGGGGTGGGGGATACCTTTTAATGTAATTTGAGCTAAAATTATCAGCCCAGCTACTATTACTTTTAAAGATGTCCATTTAGGTACGAAGTTAAGCTCAAAACTCACTTCAGTGGTGTAAGAAGTACAGTGCCTGTCCCATGTTTTCTGTACAGCAGTACTCAGGAATAAACATAAATGCAATTAACACATAAACACGTAGTGAAAGTATACCACATATAACATCCCACCTGTACTGGACTACAGTTCACCAGCAGCATGAAAGTGGACAAGCTGCCTGATCAGCTTTGACAACAAATTACTGGAGACAAAAGCCAAGGAAATACAAAATTAACATTGTTGTCACTCCTTATGGGGGCAGGATGCACATATGAAGCCAGATACACCACAGTGCAGGATGAAGGAAACAGGCTGTTGGCTTTTGATCGGAATTTCCTAGGATTGTTACCATGTAGTACAAAAATATGAGATTAGTACAAGATTAATACAAATGTTGCACTGCACACAAACAAATTTATATGAAATGTATCAGAGGGATACAAAAAAGGCTTAGGCTTGTGTGAGAACAAAACTGCTTTCAAAAAATGTATCATTACCAGGCAGATTAAGAAAACTCCACACATTCACCAGTAAACTATGCCTATAAATAAATTAGTTGACTGATTGTTGGGGATGCGGGGAATGCAACATGAAATAAATAAAAGAGCAGGTAGATCCACTTTTCTCAAGTGCATGTAACTGGAAGATGAAGGCATGTGCTTGAACTATCTGGTATTTCCCAGAAAGTGTGTGATCTGACATCTCAGACCATAACACCAAGCTGTCTGGGCAGCTAAAATTCCAGTGCACACATCCCACATAAAGTTACTCAGTTCTCCCATCAATGCCCTCTATAGCTTTCCAAGTAAAACGGAGATGCGTCAGACACAGCCTATGTGAGTACCTATTGCCCAGACATGTCAAAGTTGGGCAAATGTGTAAAATTCAAGCAGCTGATCTCAAGAACAGGATGTTTCCATGGGAAAATGTGGCAAAATTGGGCTTTGATGGCATATAGGATTGCATAAAAAGAGCCATTAAGAAGAGCAGCTAAAACCAATATACTCTCTGGCAGAATGAATGACAATTTAAGATTAAAAATAAGCAAATGTTCAGACTCTTTAATTTGTTTTCTTCTGTTCTGAGGAATAAAGAATGTGCTGGAAATTTGGGGAATGCACTGCAAACCTCTCTCTTCCTCCTCTCCCCCCCCCCAGACGCAAATACACACATAAGCACTCTTTCTACTCTTTGTCACAGGCCTTTAATTAGCTCTGTGCTTTGGGAGCGGGCTCCCTAACACATCCTGACACCGGGCTGCTGGCCTGCAGTGGGTCTGAGGCAGCCTGATTAGCAGGATCCCGTGGAGCCCCTGCAGCTCTTATCTGCACAGATGCCTGAGGAGTTTGGTATCTTCCCTCCCAGCCCTCCTGGGAAGCCGCCCCAGCAGGTGCCCATTGGCAATAGTTTTGTGTTACAGGCCTGAATGAATGATCCCCGCAGGAGCTGCCGACTGTTTTCACAGACACAGAAGGCAGTCAAAAGTCCACCGCGTGAACTTGGAATGACCCCAGCTGCAGAGTCACTGGCGGGTTCATCTGGAGGGCAGGCACGCTTTATTAAACAACTAATACTCTTCACAGATAACTTTCCGAAAAAGCAAAAGTGTTAACTCTTTGCAATCTTGCTCTGACAAAACACTGCCGGCTGTAGAGGGGCTCCCTGGGGCTTCAAGGTCTGAATCCAAAGGAGGACGCCAAGACAGATCTGGTACAACCAGGGACCACGTTCATCTGGCCTGGAGAGGGGTCAAGATTCAGTCACTATTTGGTCTGCTGTCTTGGCAGTGTCCCAGCTTACGGAAAAAGACAAAATGTGAAGGTTTCAAGCACCTACTTGTGGGAGGACAGTGTGGGCAGGAGTCGCCTGACAGTGGCCACCTTGGGCTAGGCCTTGCCTGGCTCACTCCACCCCGCACCTGACACTCACACAGTCCTGAGGGAGGCTGCGGGGTCTTGCATGGCATGTCAGGAGCGAAACAGGGACTGAGCTGTCGGGACGCTAACTGCGTAAACCCCCTTTCCCTTCTGGGATCGGCCTGGAAGTCGCTCTGTTCGCAGCGGCCAGAAGCGGCACAGAGAGTTCCTTCTCAAAGGTCTCACGAGGCATGCAGTTTAGACACAGTGTTCTTATCGTCGAGCACAAAACCTTCAAGTTCCTTCGGGCTCGCTGGGCCACAGGCAAGTGAACACAACCGTATTCGCGGGGTTGGTTAGGGGAATGGCAAGCAGCCATTTCTTCCCAGGCTTAGATCAGTATTAAAGATTCTCTTCTCTTTTCTTTACACAAACTAGAAGGAACTCAATGACAAGGGTTATAATAACAAACAGAGACAAACATGAACACTTATGGAATCTCTTTAAACTTCACTTTAACCCACAAAGTTATATTAATTTTAGCATCAAAGACTGTCCATCCAAGCTTTATCTGCACTTCATCTCACCAACTGCCCTCCGTGCCTCATTATGGAGGGGCTCCTCAATTGGCTTTTTGGCGAGAGAAGTCTTGTTTTGCTTCCAGGGGAGATGAATTGTGATGAGTTTCCTGGCTGGATGAGATCCCGCTGAAAGACGAGTGACACTGGGTGCTTCAAAGGAGCCCTGCTTCCCTCCCCGTGCAGGTGAGTTGACCTTTACACAAAATAGGCAGCTGGGGGATGATAAAGCCTTGAGGGCTTTGCACATACCACGCAGTGCTCGGGGTTAAAACAACCAAGATGACTATGACTTAGTCCCTTGTCCTCAGTCTAGTGTGGGAGACAGACACAGACACAGACGAACCGCCATATAAAGAACGCTGCACAGATGCCCTCGAGGGCAGGGCTCTGACCCTACTACTTTTTGATCCCTCACTTCTAAAGGATGCGAAGCAGGTAGCAGCCAGTGCACACCTGTAATTCCAGCACTCTGGGAGGTTGAGATGGGAGAATGCAAGTTTGAGCCCAACCTGGGCACTTTAGTGACTTTATGAGGACTTGGCTCAAAAAAATTTTTTTTTAACTTAATTTAAAAAGGGCTGATAAGGTAACACACTGAGAAGTTCCCGGGTTCAATCCCAGAAGGGTGGAGGGGTCTGTAGCCAGAGGGCTGCATTTTAAAGCTGTTCTTGTGATTGAAATTAGCAGTGAGAACCTCACTGAGTCTCAGTTTCTCCACTATATCTGAGAGAGCTAAAAGCTGAATGCAACATTCTTGCCCAGCTCTGCTATCCTAAGAGTTGCTACAGACCTATCGGAGTCTGTTAAGGATTCAAACGAAGGAAGGAAGAGCTGACTTTGCCAGGCTTGGAAGGAGTAAGGGAGAAGAGTTTTAGGTCTGACACATCACTCAGGAAGAATACAAGATGCACTCATGGAAGGCAGAGGTTAAAGTTTAATTTACCATGTGAAATATCACAAAAGCAAGGCTTCTCACTGAACTGTTTTACACACACACACGGGCACATGCACATATGTCTAGTTCACTGTTATATTTTATCTTTTACAGAGAAATAAGCAGCAAATTCTTCCTGGGTTTAATTCCAAGAACTTCAATTTTTCCACATAACTTATCCATCAGAGCTCCCAGTTTGGCGAGTTAATCTATTACTGGGCGACTATTCTGTAGCACTGCACAAACCTCGCTCGCTTGCACACACCACCAGACACAAAGTCCAAACCTCCGAAGGGGCGGCTTTCCTAGAAACAGGCTGCTGAAGCCTCTGCCCCTGCCCCTTTTGCCTTGTCCTTCGGTGCCTCTGTAACTGGAGATCTGTGTGCCCAACTGAGACCGGAGACCCACCCAGCAAGGCTGTGAGCAGGGCCCTCTTGGAAGCTGGGCTTCCTGCCGCCTAGGCCACACCAGCAGCGCTGCTGGCGCTCCCAAGAAGGTTGGGTCTCATGGGGAAAAGGGTGGGCCTGGCGCTGCGAGCCCTGGTTCCAACACCAACTGCCAGACCTCACCAGAACCATTTGACTCGTGTGACCGACTTTTCCATCACTAAAAGGGAAGTGATGACAAACCTGCCCTGCTGGCCCCACGGGGATGTTGCAAGGCTACATTAGCCACACATATGAAAGTGCTCCCACTCCCGAGAAAGGGCACTGGTTAGAGCTGCAGTGCGGCCCATGGGAAAGAGCCCTGGGTCTCAGCATCCTCTGCGAGCTCCCATTTGACCCTCCAGAAGCCAATTATTTGACTCGATTTCTTCATCTGTCAAATGGGGGCGATCCTCAATCTGTAATGTGTAACTCTATGAAGATCAAGTGGCAACAGGCGCACTCTACAAAGCTTAAATGTCTGTAAACTACCAGGGGCCACTAGTACCTCTTCCTTTAAAATGTTAGCGTGGTCTTTGCCCATTTCCCAGTTACTGAGGAGAACACAGCCCCAGTGACCACGCTAGCCTGTTTTGAACAATATGAGGACCACAAAACTGAAATAATGGGCTATTTTTGGAAGCGTGTTCCCCTTAATTTTCACTTCAGTGAAAACACTGAAAAGTAATGCTTGCAAACTCATACTTTATCATATAAATTTAAGAGCATGCAAAGAAAATTCACTTAAACATTTTCCTCCAATGAAGCAAATAGACTGTTCTCACAAATATTATTTTAATTCACTGATGTAAAAGAGCTGAGTTTGCTTGTCTTTCCCCTCTCAGGCTCTCACGCCTCCCTGCGACTTTCAGCCAGGCTGGGCCTGGTCTGGCAGTGCAGCCTGGCCGGGTGAGACCTCAGTTGGTGTCTGATGAGCGCCGGCCACGCTGGAACCGTGTGAGGGCGGAAAGAAGGGAACGGGACCCGTGGTGTGGGTGGGTCACTCCTCCCTGTGCTGCCACAGCTTATAAATACGGGGGGAAGGAGAAACTTAGCTAAAGCTTTTATTTCACATAAAAATCAGGAAACATCAAGCAGATATTTTATTAACTATTCATTGAATATATACCATGTGAACACTTCTGAGCCAGATAAAAAGGCTGGGGACCATTTTCATCTTTCTTATAGCAAAGTGATGTCTAGTCATGGGGGAAACCGGCAAAAATGATGTCAGATAAGAGCTCTGCCTTCCACGATCTTTCAGTCCACTCAGGGATGCGAGTGAACCAATGGACAATGCCGCTCCACGTGTCGCCTGCAGCCAGTCTCCCCCTGAGGAACACACAGTGTCCTCGGCCCGAGCCCCAGAGCACTGACTCCGCGGAGCGCCCAGGCTCGTGTGAAATGCACTCCGTGCCCGGGGACCCCTGGCTCCAGCTCTCTCACACACAAGTTAACACCTCCCGTCCCCTAGTACCCAGCACCCAGCTGGTAATGATAAGTATCTGCTGACAGAAGACTGTGACATGTCCTCAAATGGTTACAATCCAAGGGAAAAGGTGGTCTCTTCTACGACAGAAGCACGAAGTACAGAAAGACCAAGTTCCCGCATAGCACTTGGCCTGGACCTCACTGGCCAGAGAGGGGAGCAGGATACCCCTCCCTGGCAGGGCGAGGCTCTGAGCGCAGAGCAAGGAGCGGGAGAACAGGCAGGAGGGACCCTGATCCGGACAGACGGCGCTCTGCCTCCTCCTCTTCCCTCTTTCACCCTGCCTCCCCCACATGCCGGGTCGTTTTTGAACTTATCTCCACCTTCCTCATGCCTATCTAGAAATTTTCCTTGTTCAGGAATGACAGAGGAGGGCTTCCCCTCTGGTACGGAACAGAAAAGGGAAGGAGAGGCCACTTCAGCCATTTGCCTGTTAGAGGGACTATGGGGTCCTCTGCTTCTCTTCACTGCCAACTGCACCTTGGTGTCACAACTTCAGGACACACCAGGCCCCGCTGCGAGGTAGCCCCGGACGTGCAATCATTTGGCTATGAGGAAAGGAAAGGAGAAGGCCATACGGTGAGACCTCCAGAAGCATCTGACTCATTCTTCCATGGTCTGTTTTAAGGGGATTTTCTTTCCCCCAAAACTGTAGAAATTATTTAACATAATATCCTCATATAAGCTTTAATTTTTCTCCCTTCTGTTCCACAAAAATTTTACTCAAAGACTTATTCTCACCATCTGTGAATCCCCAAATATATGATTCCCATATATCAGACATAAATAGCACCATGGTTAATACATGATTCAATAAGCCTTGAAGAGAGAAAGCGACGTTTTTATGTTCCTCTGTTCTCCAAAACCCGCTCTGCAGGAAGGGACTGCTAACAAGGCTCACAGACCACCCGACAGTAGAAAGCTGCAACAGAGAGATGGAGCCCGTTTCTATATTATCAGGTGAGGTACTATAGTCAGGAACGAACTCTCACCACGTGCTGGATGTCAGGAGATTTAGAAGTCCAAAGCTCTACCAGTTTCTTTTTTCTTTTTTTTTTTTTTTTTTGTGGCACTGGGGATCGAACTCACAACTTTGCGCCTGCCAGATGGGAGCTTAAAACACTGAGCCAAACTCCCGGCCCTAGTTTTTTGAGGCAGGTTGCACTACGTAGCTCAGGCTGGCCTTGCGCTCGCGATGTAGCCCAAGCCGGCCTCGAACTCACAATGCTCCTACTTCAGCCTCCCGAGTGCTGTGATTAAAGGTGTGTGTCACCATGCCTGGCTAGCTCTACCAGTTTCTACTGTTGGGCCATCCTGAACAAGTTATTTCCTTCCACTGGCTCTTAGTGTATTCATCTGTAAAATGGTGGTAGTAATAGTAATAGTAATAATAGCAATAGCAATAGTAATAGTAATAATAGTAATACCTGCCTGGCTTCAGGCTGATGAACAGGCTCAAAAATATATATATCTGTACCAACAATTAATAATCAAGACAAATATCAAGTGGTACCATTATTAATACCCAATTAGGAATGATTTAACTGTGATCAGTTCATCACATTCCCTTTCTTCCAAGAAGGAAACCACAGAACAGGTCAGCAGAACAAACCACTGAAGAGCAATCGCCCGCCGTTTCTCCACCCAGCTTCCTGGTGCAAGTGGAGGCATCACACTCAGCATGCAAAGGCAAGCTGCCTGCAGAACCGAGCACGAACATCCCTGCACAGCTCACAACGCTGTATGAGACCAAGGGGAGGAGGGGGAGGAAAGAAAAGGACTCTTGTGGAGAAGAAATTTACGTTCTGCCATGAATGGGTAGTGGAAAAATACAACTCTCCCTAGGTCCAGGTATTCTGTGTTGATAACTGAATATTATTTCTCAGTAATGTCCTAATTGCTTAGATGAGATTAAAGTAGTGAAGTTAGGAAACAGCTTAAAGAAATTACAACTCAGCTCATAGGTTCCAAGGAAGATGGACACGGGGAAAACGGTCTGAAGGTCTCTGTCATTTGCTCACATGGATGGTGCCAGGCTCAGGTCTGCAGGCAGGCTGAGCAGGAGCAAAGACTTGAGGCTGCAAATGCCACAGGGCTCAAGTCTGAACAAATCCTGAGCCAGCACAGCAGGTGCACGCGCAGCACCATGCACACACTCACACGCGTGTGACACAAACGTTTTCTATATGGAAAAAGGAAATTCCTCCAATCCCTTTTTTCCAATTCAACACTTTTACACTAGGTTAGGGATTCCCGGATAGGAACGATTAATTCAGAAATCTCAGAAGTTAAAGCTAGAACATTCAAAAGTCTGACACAAAGGAGTTAACTTGGGAATACATGGAAGAATTTTTGAGCTTTACTTTTAAATGGTGTTGCTTCCAGTTGTGCGTGGTTTGGCTTCTACAGTGCGACGAGTTTGGTAAAAGCTTACACCTGAGAAGCATTGTTTTTGAAGAAAAGCAAAACGGCCAACTCACGATTCCACTTTCTTCTAAAACTTCTATCTCTAACAGTCACTCACTCCTATGCTTCAGATACAGGAATCTCATTTTTCTCACCCGTAAAATCGGGAAAATTAAAGGAGAAAGCACGTGTAAGGCTTCTACTCTTACGCTAGCATCTAGTAATTAATAAACAATGGCTGCATTCTTTACATCCCTTTCTGATTTTTAATTGTGATACTAAGAAATCTCCTCTTTCTTTTAAGAAAACATCGGCTCTTCTTCAAAATGCAGGGAGACTTTTACAGATAACAATTAAAAGGGAGAGAACAAAAGGGGAAAAGAACCTTCCAAACAGATTTAGTGTCTGCCAAGGGAAAAGGATGCATTATTAACTCCTGGGGTATCCAGCCAGCGTAAGAAAGCTTGAATGTATTATTCTTTAACCATGTTTACACTTGAGTAGAAAACCACTTTTTGGGAGACACGAATATTTTCTGTCTTTTCAACTTAGCATCATTTCCACCGCAATAGACTGCAGTCTGGGGAGATGAAGTAAATCCCTCTGACATACAACATACTGCACTCAGCTCTGAGAAGTCAACTCCAGAACCTAGTTCTTAACTGAACCACTATTAAGAAATGAAGACAAGTTTCACATTTTCTCAATCTTTCTGTTTCAAAAAGAGGATGCCAGGGGTCTTACAGTCCCCCTCTACTTCAGGACAGTGAGCTGCTTGATTGAGGGGAAGAGAAGAAATGCAAAGCGCACGGCTCTTCCACAAGCGGGGCCTGGTAGGGATGCCTGGGGGCCCTGCTTCCTTGTGACAAAACATACTTCCCCTCCACCCAGATGTCCGAGATTTGCCCAAGTGAGGATGATTCATTCAGCATCTAAAATCTGCATGTAACCAAAGAGAAGTCACGCTAAGGAAATCATTTAGTTTTCAGATTATTCGAGAAAAATAAAACCTCTGATGCCAAACATATGAGTTATTTGTCTACCTACAACCTGAATGTACCTTCTCCTGGCCGGAAAAGAAATCCCTCAGGTGATTTATTTAAGATCAAAGTCTTTTTCAGACTAGAAAACTACATTCTCAGAGGGACAGATCACTGTCTGCAGTGAATTTCATTTCACCTAAGGTCATGTGCCAACTCAAACACACTAAGCCCTGATGCTTGCGAGAAGGCATTCACCTACGCCTTGCTTATAGGTACATGGAAAAGCTATTATGGGGATAATCAGCTCAACAATAAAATGGAGCAGTCATACATAATGACAAAAACAGATACAAGTCATAAATTGCCTTTCCCCTTCAGAACCCATGCAGGCGCTCGCTCCATGCATTCTTTTGTGCAAAGACAAAACTTTTGCCTTGAATAAACAGTGCTTTGAGTCTTGTTGGAGCCTCCTAAATACACTGCCTGCAAGCAAACACGGACAAATGCTGTTCTCAAACCCAAGGCAGATGGTCCTCCCTGCCCCCAACAAGGTCACAGCATATTTGACAGGAGGCTGGCGGCTGATCTCTGAGTGCAGGGACAGGAAAATCAGTTTCCCCTGGCCCACTGTGACACCCTAGATCTAGTTTCCTGGGATGAAATGTGGTGAAAGATTCTCCTGGAAGGGAAGAACCTCATCCCCACACTGCTGCCCCCGAAAGAGAACGAAGAAATGCAATAAAACACTATCTGAAGTCCTGGCTAGACTGTCTGCTGAAATATCTAAATAGAACCTTTCCTTCCCTCTCTCTCTCCCCTTTTTCTCATTTGTCTTCAAACAATTTTCCTTAATCCACAGAAAATTCTGAGACTAGGCAGGATATTTTCCCTCCTTCCTGTTCGGTGCTGTGGACTGAACCCAGGGCCTCATGCACACTAGGCAAGTGCTCTATCACTGAGCTGCACCCCCCGCCCACAGGCAGGACAGCTTCTACTTTTTGTTCTTCCCTTTCTCATTTTACTTTTAAATATACAGAGGCATGTCTAGAATAAATCTTTCAGTTAGCAACCACAACTGAGAACTGAGGTGCTAGTCCAAAGATCAGGTGGTGGCTCTGAGTTGCCTGTTTGACCTTTAACAACTCACCCTACCTTTCTGGGTCTCTGTTATACTTTAAACCCTCCCAGAAGGCCCATGTATTGGAGAAGGGACTTTTGGAAGATGACTGGGTCAGAGGGGCTCTAACTTACTGAATCAAAGGGGCTCTAACTTTATCAATGGATTAATCCACTGGTGATGATACTTTGATGGCAGGACTGGCAGGTGATGCAAAGAGGAGGTGGAGCCCAGTTGAAGAGCGTGAGTCACAGTGGCATGACCTTGGGGACCACACCTGGTCCCCTGGGCTGTCCTTCTCTGGCTCTTTCCCTCTTCCTGCTTCCCAGGTACCTCGAGGTAAGCAGCTTTCCTCGGCCAGGCTCTTAATGCCATGATGTTCCTGCCTCACACAGGCCTATAAGCGATGGAGCTAGGGGACTATGTGCTGAAACTTCTGAAATCCTGAGCCAAAATAACTCTTTCTACCTTCAAATTGCTTTCCTCAGGTATTTGGCCACAGACACGAAAGCTGCCTGACATACTGATTTTTTAATTTACATGCTGGGGCTGACAAAGCCTAACCTGACTAGGTTATCTCAATGGCCAATTACATCACCTGAGTAAAACCCCACTTGTGGTCAAGATCCTGGGCTCCCGCCCACGAATGACCACAAGCACCTACACCCCAGAGTCCTGCTTTGGACAGGGTGATATGACAGTGGCCAACTTTTCCAGCCAACAGAGTGATGTCAGATCATCAGCTTCTAGTGGGAAGATAGCAGTAATTAATATTTTATACCTCTCAACCTGGAAAAGTCTTAAACATACAAAGGAAAAATATCATGTAGGGAAAAAAAGGTCTTTAGAATTAGCTAAACATAGATCAAGTCTGCCCATCACTTTTTGCTGTGTGACTTTGAAAATGTCATTTAATTTCTCTAAGCTTCACACACCAATTTGCAGGGTAGAGAAGAACAAGCATAAGACAATGTATATCAAGAGTCTATCACCAGGCTGGGAGTTTGGCTCAGTGGCTTAAGCGCCTGCTCGGCAGGTGTGAGGTTGTGAGTTTGATCCCTGGTACAAACAAAAAATAAACAAAAAAAAAAGAAAAGAAAGAAAAAAGTCTATCACCAGGCCTCACAAACAGAAGGCATTCCGGAAATGTTTACAAACCAGTACACGGCCAGACAGTAGCAGTGTCCTAATGCTGCTCCAAGACCTTTCTCTACTAATGCAGTTTACAGCAGGAAACACAACATAACTATAAGGGTTTTATTTAATTCATAACAAACAAAACTGATTTAAAGTAAGGTGATGGATAAGATAACAGAATAAAATATAATGATGAAAAAACCAACACAAAAGTCTTACCTGTTTAACAAAAATTTAGACCTACAGAGTTTGCATTGGAAAATTTATGTTTGGTAGAAATAAATGAAACAAAGCAAGGAGAAAGACATAAGCCAACCATACAAGTTGAAGAGTTATCAATAAAATGAATGTAGCAAATAATGAACAAAGAATCCTAATTTCCATGAGTAACAGCTGACCAGCATGAAAATAATTTCAGTTAAAAACAAGGGAAATTGTTAAAATATTTGCATTTCTGAACATAGAATCAAAACACACCTGGCATCAACAAGGTACTCAGATCAAAACCATAAAATATTGGCTTACTAAAGACAGAGAGGAACAGGAAGACAGAGCAGAGCAGAGGTTCCATTAGTGACAATCGAAAGTGCTCCTCCTCTTCGTGGAAAGATAATGCTGTTGGGTTTCTTGTCTTAGGGAGAACAGGGAATGCTGTGCAGAGGAAACACTGATTCTACAGAACGGAACCACTGGCTCCACTGCTAATATCTGAGGCTCTCTTAGATCGAAAAGAAGTTTCATTTTTTGAGAGTAGTTATATAGTAATTTTCCTTAAGTATACAAGAAATCTGTATGAGAAAGGAAGTTTGTTCAGTGAGAGGTGTCTTCCCAATTCTCTGGCTTTCAAACAAGTTAAGACAGCGGTGCAGATACCCACGTAACACAATTAGGAGAAAGCATTCTATTTGCAATTCATGTTGCAAAAAGAACCCTGTTGTCTGACATGTGTTTTGGAAAGCTCTATGTTGTCCCTTCTGTAAAGCCACAATCCTGGAAAGGCTTTCAGAAGCAATCATCCTGCTGTAGTCTCAGGAGAGAGGTTACATCTTTGAGGCTCTACAGAGGGCCAGAGTTACCTTGCCAAGACCCGGCAGAGGAGTTGTGGAAAATGCACTCACAACACAGTGGGTAGCCAAGTTATGTCACCTCAGACCGAATCCAGAAGTTGATTTCTGAGGGCTGGGTGACAAGAAGGAAAGCAGAGAGGAACCGATGACAACAAAGGGAGACATGTGATTTGTTGAAGCCAATATGAAACAAGCAAACAGTAAGAGATAGGAAATGAGAAATCTAAGATGCGGCCACACTCAGAGCCAAAATAAAAACTGTGCTGTGAATACTCCATCCACAAATGTCTAAGACATGAGGCCTGCTATCTTCTCGTGTGCAAGAGTGACTTCCTTTCTAACTTCCCAGTGGCTTTTCTTTCACCTACTTCATCACTGGTGCTCCTCAGGTCAGCAGGACACAAAATTTCTGTTACCTTTTCGTGGATTTAAAAATCAAGACAAATGCTCAAGAATAACAAAGGAAAAGATTTTTCAAAGGCAGAAATGGAAGTAGAGGCTCGGTATCCTGACGACTAGCCCTGAGCTCCTCTTATGCACAACCCTATGCATATAGTAACAGTCTGTGATCTTTTGCAGGCAAGAATCTTTCTGGGAATCCAATAAAAATTTAGACCTTCTCCCCAGAAACACACCAAGAAACCATTTCATAATTAAGAGGCTCACGGAATCTCTCCACTCTCCACTGAGCCCTCTGAACCAGGTCAAAGCACTGGGCTCCTTGCCCCAGAGTAGGGCCGGCTGTCTCGGGCAGGAGGTTCAGTTCTGTCCTCCCTGGTCCTTTTAATCACTAGACTCCACCACTCTACAGGAACACTTCCCATAGGCCAGAAGTGGATTATTGTGGTCACTCGCACTTCCTTAAATTTCCCCTGTGTACAAAGAGAAGCAAATAAAACATTCCCCCAAAGCAACATTAAAGGTCTGATTTCAGCCCACAAAACTACAAGAAAATGGAGATCTTTAGCCCAACCACTGACACAGAATCAAAGATAACCCAAATGAGCGTTCAGTTGATATGCCAGCTTTTGATCCATCATTTCCAGTGTGAAGTGGTCATTTTAAATTCCGCTGTTTTCTCATCTCAGAGATATATAACTACAGTAACAAGCACAGGCTTTCAGCTATCAAAATAAATGATGCTTTAATCCCTGTCAATAGCAGCCTATGACTCCAATATTGATGAGCTTACTAAGGGCAAGATTAATATGTGAAGAAGGATCCCAACAACGTGGGAACAAGTTGCCAGTGCAGGAAGACTCAGGCCCTGGAAAATCCCTTATGTAAATCCAATCATAATATAAAGTAAGATACCCAACAAAATGCATGATCCCCGCCAGTGGGCCTCCTGACAGACCTGAGGTGAAGACACAGATGGGGAGGACTCTAAAGCTTCTTAAGAAGCCCTGAAGCTTTGAAAAGTTTTCCAGGGGGAAAAGAAGAACTAGGAAACAAATAAGACTTCTGTCCATGAGGAAGGATAAGGCAGGTGCAAGAAAATGCTGAAGAAACCTGCAAGAGGCCTCAGCTGTCAGCCTCTCCATTCCTCCAGAAGGCTAAGTTCAAAGGTTTCCTAACAGCCAAAATGACCAGAAATGGGGTTTCCAACAGCCCCTTTCTCAGCACCCAGGTCTCTCCTCCTCTGGAGACTGGTGTGTGCTGACTCTCACCTCAAGGACACTAATGGTGGCCTGGCAGCTCAAGTCTTGCAGCAAATACTACAGGCAACACAGTGCTCCATTTCTCATCTTCATCTGTATTTTCCTCATTTTGTTCTCACAATAAGCCTGCAGAGCAAGGGCAATCCCATTCCAGATTGAGGAAAGCCTCTCAATTAACCAAGAGCATATTCACGTATAAAATTAAGCCCAGGAGTACAAAAATAAAGACAGAAATAATTTAATGAAGGAGACTTCCTATTTTAATTAGAATTTAGTATGTTTAAAAATTTAATAAAATCTTTCAACTGGGCAGTTATAACTAAATATTTAGGAGCAGGGCGGGGGATATAGCTCAGCAACACAAGTGCTTGCCTGCAAGCAAAAAGTTTTTAGTTCAATTCCCGGTACCAAAAATAAATACATAAATAAATAAATAATTTAGCTGTATCTGTTTATATAAAGCCCAGGAGCTAAAAGAACCACAAAGAGTCTGTGCCACTACCATGATATTTTATGTTGCCTGGCGGTAAAGGCCCACAGGCAACATAAGCGATTCAAGGCAGAAAGGTGCACACCAGATGGTGAGCCTGAGTTTAACTGTCTCTAACTTGAGCTTCTGCTTTTCACTTTTCTTTCTGAAAGTGAATTTTCTCCACTTTGAACCACAAGACAAACAATACACTTAGTCTGACTCAGTAACACTACTGTCCTGAAGAAACTGACTGGACCCGAGAACTATCATCTCCAGACGATTTGGACCAAGGGATGAATCTCCAGCTTTCACACACAGCTAGTGAGGATGCCGCACAATGTGGAAGAGCTGTCCGAGCTCACGTCCCCTTTGCTCTGAGGTAGGTCCCTGTGTAGCTCCCCAAAGTCCCTCTGAGCCTCTGGCACCCCTGTGGGCCCCAGGGGCTTTCCCCAGCCCAGTGCATGCATGAAACAGCAATCTCCGTATGCAGAGCTGACTGAGCTAAAGGAAAGGCGAGGAAACAGAGCTCTTCAGAGGCCTTTATATACTGTCAAACAACATCCACGCTTCAACTGCTTCCATCTTCTCCAGCTTCAAACCTAAAATCAGCTCTTGCTGGAAAATCAGTAGTGGACTAACACAAGGTCTACTAAATAAGACAACTGTGAACAACAAGGTCAGCTAGGCTCCAACACAGAACTATCCTGCTGTCCTTTGGCGGCTGAATTCAGATGACTTGAAGGACCATGTTGCCACCGAAGATCATGTGTTCAGTTAGGACTCTCCCTGTGAGCTGGGAGGGTTTGCTGGTAAACTGTAGACCAGAGAGGATGCGATTCAATTTCATGGTTTAAAACCTGTGTTCCTTCTGGTGGCATAAAAGATTCACAGAATACAGGGGCCAAGAGGCAGCTGCAGTGACCCGGACCGGTGATGTACTGAACCTGGCTGAGGCAGCGGGCAGGGAGGGGAAGGAGAAAGAGAGGCCCAGGAGGTGCTTGCTGGTCCTGGGGACAGGCCACCGGAAGGGCGGGAAAGGGAGGCAGAGGCTGTGAAGGCAGCTTCCTCCTGTGAACTATCAGGAAGGTCTGTGATGTGATGTAGAGCGCTCTCAGAGGTTAATCATGGAATTTCCCTTCCATTTCCTTACCTTGGCAGCAGAGTTGGACACGCCATGTGTAACATTTCTGATAAGGCCCCCAACATTTCCATACTTTATCAGTCCGGTAACTCCTTCAGAGACATCGTTCAAAAGCCCCATGGGATTGCCAAGAAAATCCACTGATCCCAGGATTCGAGCAGCCTGGCTGAGCAGCTCCTGCCAAACAGAGTAGAGAGGAAAATCAAATCAGCACCAGTTCATAAACACAGGTATCAGCCTCCCACGTGAAGAGGCTAGAAAGCTACCATGTCCTCCATTCCCACTACCTTTTATTAACAACTACTGAATAAATCTTCATCAACTGAAAAACAAACTGTCTATCCTTTCATTTGTTCCACCTAAAATTCTCTCAATACACAGACACCAGGGACTGCATTCAGTACACTTAGAAATACTCGTCACAGCTATGAAGAAGAATAAAATAGATACGGGATGGATATATGATTCTTTCTAAGTATTTATCAGTATATTCATCATACTCTCTAACATCCCCACTAAGAAAGCAAGAGCAGAGAGGGAGGGAGATTTTCTGGCCCCTCCGCAGCTGTGGAGGGAGGCTTAGGCAGCAACCTTCCACTTTTCTTGTACCTGTGACTGCCTGATCCAGGTTCAAGTGATATCAACAGTACCTCCATACACTTAGGTAGGATATCACAATTAGGAAAGCAAAGCAAGGAAGTGGGGGAGGCAGAAAAGAAAGCCAGAATAGGCTATATTTTAACTTTGAAAGCTAATAAATTTGGTATGACCTTGACTGATCTATTCACTGAATAATATGCCTTGGCTTTACATTTTGGTCTGTGCAGTCTGAATAATAAATACGAAAATGGAGAATGTCCAACTTGGTTAAAAAAATTTTGCAAGTTCAACTCAAGGGCAAGATCTCAGAGGCCCTAAGAACACTGGTGTGGTTGTTGAAAGTAGACCCATGCTTGGTAAATAAAGAGTTCACAGTACTCTGTGTTATTATTAAAGCATCAATTAAACCATGAAGAGTTGTGACTAACCTAGTGGAAGCCCCTGAGACCAGTTCTGAGGGACAGGACAAACAGTTCGTAAATCAGACGTAGTGTCTCAGGATTTTCCTGATAAATGCGAGCTTCGTGGGCTGTGACAGAGCAGAACCCCGCTGCTGCGCTGGCTTCCCAGCAGGGATGCCTTCGTAACCAAGATTCCCAAATAAGCAAAACAAACATTCTGTTTATGGTCCAGCCACTACGCGCTTCTCCAAAGCTCACCTCCTGGAAATGTTTGAGAATATCATTGATGATGAACTCCTTGGTCTCATAGGGATGTACTCGAGTGAATGGATCCAGATTAATCACAGCATCTTCAAACCGAATCAATGGGAAGCCCAAGGTGCTTTTTAGGGCCTAGTTAGGGAGAAAAGGAAATGACATACTTCAGCTGTGTGACTGATTTCTTGGGTATTATAATTCTGGATTCCATGAAAGCTACAAGCTACGTGCAGTTTCATACAGGAGTCAAGGTTTTAATATTTCTCCATAAAGATTTTCCTTATAATGACAAAGGTAAAAACATGAGGGGAAAATGTACATACACATACATCAGACACATCACATACACCATACAGACATAAACGCTCTAGGCTTCACAGCATAATTCCTTTGGGTCTGTTTTGAATCTGTATGTTTGTCAGGTCTTATTCTTTGACCAATGCATGCCACACACATAGGAATGTGCACTAATCAAATGCACAGTTCGATGATTTTTCCTGAAGAGAACACAGATGTAATCCCCACCCAGGTCAGAGACTGGATTATGCCCCTACCTTAGAAGAACTGCACCCCCAGTCCCTCTGCAGACTTCCAGCTACCCCACCCTCTCTCCCCAGTAACCCTATCATCACAGATCAGGTTTTCTTGGTTTGAATTTTATATAAATCAAATTGTTAGTATATACTTTGTTGTATTTGCTTCTTACAGACAACATTAATTATGTAGATATATTAGGTTGATGCATACAGCTGCTGTTTATACCTTTTAATACCTACGTAATATTCTATTGCACAAATAAAATAATAAAATCCAATATATGTAATCATTACCGCTGATGAAAACCCGAGTCATTTCAAATTCCATGCTACTCTCAGTACCACGGCTATGAATGTTCTCATAGATGCATCATTCGGGGGCACATGTGAATGCATTTTTCTTGGGGATCTACTCAGAAGTAGAGCTGCTGGGTCACAAAGAAGGTACATATTCAACCTCAGCATCTACAGCTCAGGAGCTTTACGAAGTAGTTTAACGAGTTTTTGCTTCTTCCCATGGTCTACAAAATTTCTTGATTCTACACCTCATCAACACTTGGTATACACAGCTCTTTAAAAGACATATTCTGATAGGTGTGTCATGATCCTTCTGCGTGGCTTTAAAGTCCATTTCCTGTTGACAAATGAGACTAGATATATTTTAATAAACATATTGGCTATCTGGATACCATTTTTTTCCCCTTTAGCTCGATGTTTACTCAAACCTCTTGCTCATCTTCTGTAATGAGCTGTTGCTATTTTCTTACTGCCCTGTAGACTTTCTTCTCATATATACTGTATTAGAGTACTCTGATGAGTAAATATATTGCAGATACCTCCTCCTATTCTGGGACTTGGGTGGTTACTCTTTAAATTGTGCCTTTAATGGTCAGATATGTTTGATTCCCAGGAAATCCATCTTATCAATCCTCTCTGTTATGATAAAAGCATTCTGTGTTAAGAAGTTATTATCTAAACCAAGATCACAAAGACAGTCCTGTATGTTTACTCATGAAAGTTTGTTTTACTCTTCACACTGACATCTATAATACACCTAGACTTGATTTTTATGTGTAGTGTGAAAAGGAGATCCGTATTCTTTTTTATTCCAGATGGCTATCTAACTGACCAGTGTTTATTGAAAACATTAACTTTTGTCTATTGCACAATAGGGTAAATTTTATCATAACTGATTATGTATCTGTTTCTGGGTTCTCTTTTCTGTTTCATTTTGCTCTGCTTTCTACCAATACCTCACTGTTTTAACTCCTTCAGTTTGTAATGATTTTTAATCTAGTAATACAAGCTCTCCAACTTTGTTCCTTTTCTTCAGGACCACCCTGGCTACTCTTTGCACTTTCTAAATGCATATGCATTTTAGAAAAGCTTGTTAATCTGCCAAAAAACATGGTGGAATTTTTTTTTTTTTTTTTTTTTTTTTTTTTTTGTGGCACTGGGGACCAAACTCACAGCCTCACGCCTGCCTGCCAGGCAGGAGCTTAAGCCACTGAGCCAAACTCCCAGCCCTAGTGTTTTGAGGCAGGGTTACACTATGTAGCTCAGGTCAGCCTTGTGCTCACGTTGTAGCCCAAGTTTGCCTTGAACTCACAACGCTCCTCCTACCTCAGCCTCCTGAGTGCTGGGATCAAAGGCATGCGTCACCACGCCCAGCTCATGGTGGAATTTTTATCAGGACTTAGAATCTATAGATCAACTTGACAAAAAATAACCTTATAATATGGACTCTTCCAATGTACGATCATGGCATATACTTTTATTTGTTTAAGTCTTCAATTTCACTCAACAAATTTCCTTGTTTTCTGTGTGTAAAGGTCTCATAAATTTTTTGTTCAATATACCCCTAAATAAGCCAGGTATGGTGGTGCATGCCTGTAATCCCAGGACTCGGGACGCCAAGGCAGAAGGGTCACTGTGAGTTCAATGCCAGCCTAGGCTACATAGTGAGTTCAAGACCAGCCTGAATTACAGAGCAAGATCCTATTTCTAAATAAATAAAAAACAAACAAAACCCTAGCTTTCAGTGGAGGATAAAACAAGTCCACAAGTCCTCTGCATCTTCTACTGAGAAGTGGGATCTACCTCCCCTCCATGTGAATCTTCATGAGCCTTGTAACTTGCTCCGGTCAGTAGGGTGCAAAAAAAGTGATGCGTGAGTTCAGAGTCCAGGCCTCAGGAGGTCCTGGAGCTTCTGCCCTGCCCTGCCCTCCCCCATGTGAAGAATCTGGGACTCACTTCCCTTAAGACGTGAGGCCATGAGGAGGGAGGTTCTGCTGATGGCCAGCAGTGGCTACATGACATGTGAGTGAGGCTGTCTTAGCTCACTCAGGACCAGCTGAACCGCCTGATGGCCTGCTCACACGGGCAACCACAGTGCGGCCAACACAGCTGCCCGCTAAGTCCTTCTCAAATGCCTGACCCATGGAACCATGAATGAGTAATATGATTGCTGTTGCAAGCCACTAAATGTTGGGGATAACTTCTTATACAGTAATAGATAAGACATAGCATTTAATTTTTTTAATGTTACTGGAAATGATAGCCTTCAATTTTTTTCTCTATAGTTGTTTCTGATATGTAGAAATACAATTGATTTTTATGTACACACCAGTAATCTAACCAAATTTACTTAATCATCCTAATAACTTATTTCTACATTCCTTAAGATTTCCTAGATATAGAATCACGTTCTCTACAAACAGCAGTTTTAATTTCCTTTCCAGTTCGCAGATCTTTTCTTTCCTTTTTTTTGGTACTGGGGATCGAACTCACGACCTCACACTTGCCAAGCAGGTGTTTACACCGCTGAGCTAAATTCCCAGCCCTCTTTCCTCCCCGCCCCTCAAATCTTGCTTGCTTATTGCACTGATTTGGATCTGCAGTGTAACACTGACCAGAAGTGTGACGAGGGCAACCTTCCCTCGTGGCAAGGAAAAGCTTTTACTACCACAAAGTACGCGGATGGCTACAATTCTTTCACAGGTAAACCTTATTGGATTGTTCCCTTGGTAGCTTGCTGAGTTTTTATCATAAATGAATGCTGAACTTTGTCAAATGCTTTTTTGTCTATTTGAGATAATCATATTTTTCTCTTTAATTTTGTTGCTATGGTCAATTGTACAATTTACCTGTAAATGTTAAACTAAACTATACCCTTCTTATATAAGTTTCTGTTTAGTTTGATAATATTTTTTTCAGATTTCTTTCTTCTGTGCTCAAGAAAAAGTACTATTCTGCGGTTCTCCATTATTATTTGATTATTTTTTAAAATAAATTACAGTTTTCTGGTAACCTTCTTGAACACATTCACAGTTATTTTAAATAATGTGTCTGTAAATGTCACCATCCAGTTTACCTAGGGGTCTGTGTTCAGTGTCTGCTTTTTTCTTGGTCCTATTTCACAGCAGGCTTGCTAATTTGTGAGTGAATATGACATTTTGTATGGAAATTTACAGAGCTTTGGATGAGTCTTTACCTTCCGCCAGGTAGTTACAGTAAGAGTTACAATGCCTTAATCCAACCAGGGTTTGGGATTTTTCGAAGATAGAATTTTTAAATTCTGGTCTATTTTAGCTCTTATAAAGTCTAAATCAGTCCAATAATAATAGTAATCTAAGCCGGGCATGGTAACACATGCCTTTAATCCCAGCACTCAGCAGGCTGAGGCAGGAAGATTGTTGTGAGATCGAGAGCAACCTGGGCTACAAAGTGAGTTCAAGGCCAGCTTGAACTGCATAGTGAGACCCTATCTCAAAAAAAAATAGGCCCGGGGATTTAGCTCAGTGGCCTAAGCACCTGACTGGCAGGTGCGAGGCTGTGAGTTCAATCCCCGGTACCAAAAAAAAAAAGTAGTCTAAGTTCAAATAAAAATTAGTCTAATATTATTAGTAATATTAGCAATAGTTTAGTAGTAATTAAAGCAATAGTCCAATGCTAATATTCAGTCCTAAATTGATATTAACCTAATATTATAAGTAATAGTAAAATAACTAGCAATAATTAGCAGTAATGTTCATTGACTATTAATATCAGGCCTAAATTAGTCTAATTATATTAAGCCTAAATATCTAAGTTCTGGGCTATTTCAGTCGTTTTAAGGTCTGGTATGGTTCTTTGGCTGTCTCAAGTGAAAACCAATTCCATTCCTTCAGTTAGAGTCTCCTTAGCAGCAAAAAAATCTTCCGTAAGGTTTGTTTAGCTCTTTAGCTGCCACTTTTTGCTTGGCTGCTCTCAGACTGGGTCCCTCAGAGACTGCCACAGGCCTCCAGAACTGGAGCTGCCCAGAACGCGGGGGCTGTGCTTTCTGCTTGTCCCTTCTCTGCAGGCTGCTGCCCCTTCAGACACCGGCTCTCACAGTAGCAGTGAAATCTAACTTCTGTTTCACCAGCCCCAAGACACTGGCAAAACCCTTTGTAGCTGGTTCCTACCTTGCTTCTTTGTCTACTGCTTACAGATCAGAAAGTCTCAAGAAGAAACACAAAATAAATGATGGGTTTGCCCTACGGAACATCTCTCCCATCCTAAGTCTTGGATCCTCCATCCTGGCTGTCTTGTTAGCTTTCTAATGGCTTTGAACTTCTCTCTGACTTTGTTGAACTTCTGAACCAGTCAGTTAAAAATTTCTGAAGATGTTTCTATTTTGATTATATTTTTATTTCACATGATTTAGAAGGTATGGCAAATACTCTTCTTTATTGAATATGAATATACCTTTTATGCTAATACTACTCAGAAAATCTCTGATCCACTTGGAATTCATCATTACGTACAGTGTCAAGAATAAATCTGATTTTATAATAATCTAATTTCCCACTGATTTAAAATGTGTGTAAGTTAAAATGTTATCTATTCTGTTTCTCACAACTCTTAATCTTTCTGCATGTGTTTTCAGAGTCCACTTTAAATTCCTTTGGAACAAGAATGTATTTAACTGAAATTTAGGGGCTGGGATTTAGTTCAATGGTAGAGTGCCTGCCTCAGTTTGATCCCCAGCACCTGGGTTGGAGGACTGAAATGAAGGAAAACATGGAAGAAATTTTCTTAAAAACATGAAAACTTTTTTTTTTTGTTTTTTTTTTGTTTTTTTTGCGGCACCAGGGATTGAACTCACAAATTTGCACCTGTCAGACAGGCGTTTAAGTCACTGAGCCAAACTCCCGGCCCTGGTTTTTTGAGGCAGGGTCATACTGTGTAGCTCAGGCCGGCCTTGCGCTCGCGTTGTAGCCCAAGCCAGCCTCGAACTCACAATGCTCCTCCTACCTCAGCCTCCAGAGTGCTGGGATTAAAGGCGTGCACCACCACGCCCGGCTTGTAAACATTTTTTAATGACTTAAAATTCTGATATAAAAAGGCAACAGAACAGTAAAAATGTAAAAATAAAAAAATCTCATATGATTAAAAGTACACACACTTAAAAACAAAATAAAACGAATACTTACAAGTTTCATCAATACCAAAACTTCTATAAAGGGCTTCTAACAGAGATTAAAAAAAAAATACTAGTAACCTGGTAGAAAAATGGACAAGCACTATCACCAGATGGTTCACAAAAGAAGAACTGACTCTTTAACACACGGAGAAGGGAGGGAAAAGAGCAGAATAAAAGAAAACAGTGAAAAAAAGAGACACAACAAGAGGATGAGGAGCTCCCAAACAGACAGATGTCCAGAATCAAAAGTCGGAAACATGTGAAGGACAAAACACTGGATTTGTTGCCTTGGGAAGCCCCTGACAACCTCCTAATACATAATTTCCGAATGAAGGACTTCAGGGGTCACAAACACCCACGGTTTATTCAGCGTCTCTCTCCGTGCCCCTCTCTCACATGCACACAATAGAAGACGCTGAGCGACGGCTGAATGTTCCAGAGCCAGCTGTTAGAACTCAGACTTCACTGGCTCACCTTCCTACTGGGTAGGAAACATGGAGGCCAGAGGACAGCGTCACTTCCTGAGAGCGTCCCCATCCTCACTCACCCCGGCCTCTCCTCCTCACTGCGAATGACGGGAAAGGACGTGAGCGCGCCTTACTTAGCTAGGGCCGCCACTCGGTTCAGCACTTAGTTTTACCAATGCAGCTCTGAGCACTACTCTCGTCTCCAAGAAGAGGCAGTGCGACTTAGACTGAAGGCAGAAAGCTTTTTCTTTTTCTTTTCTTTCTTTCTTTTTTTTTTTTTTTTTTTTTTTTGAAACCTGACTTCCTCATTGCAACCACGCACTGAAGAGCTGGGAAGACTTCAAGACCTCCAAAGCCCTCACCGAGGACACTGTCACCTCTGGACGACTGAGGCGCTTAGAGCCAAACAAATATCCTGGCCCTCAAGTAAAAACCATCCTCCGAGCCGGGCGTGGTGGTGCACACCTGTAATCCCAGCACTCGGGAGGCTGAGGCAGGAGGATTGCTGCAAGTTCAGGACCAGCGTGGGCTAACCTGAACTGCATAGCAAGACCCTGTCTCAAAAAGACTAAATAAATAAATAAATAATAAAATCATCCTCAGTCGCTCTGAGTCCTCCCCTGTTTGAAAAAACTAAGCCATTGGCATGAGTTATTCTGCCACCTTCAGGTTGATCCAGTCAAAGGGGAAGAGATGAGAGGAAAAGAAAAAGCCAAACAGGGCTTTCTCTGGTAGAAACTAAATGACTAACACAATACAGTAGTATGTGAAGTTGTGCTTATTTACTAAAGTACCAGACAGCTTCCTGTTATAAAATGGATTCTGGAGAAAGCAACGCTGTGCTCATAAGTTCTTAAAAAAAAAAAAATAGGAAAACTGTCTATTCCACCTCCCCACACAAAAACTGCCGAACCATTGTGGAGTTCACAGAAGAAATACCTGTATGGAAGGTCTCAGATCACAGGCTACACTGAGCCATGGCCTTTTCTTTCTTAGTTTATCCTGCCCTAAACAAAACTGTCTGGAATTCATTCTTTAAAGGTTTATTTATGGTACACAGAGACTGTTTATGTGAAGCCGGGTATTTGCCTATTTCCCTCTTGGGACAGTGTTTAAAACTACAGGGATATTTCCCTCTCTGGCACTTTCTGAAATACAATTAACAATACTGGATCCTTTTTCTTTTTAACAAATCTGGTTTTTATTTAGGGAAGGGAGGAAAAAAGCAAAGGGTCTGAAGTTTCCCAACAAATTATTTCAAGCCTTTGAGAAGACAGTTTTAAGCTTTTTAAATAGTGTCTTTGTTTGAAATTCCCCCTGACCCCCACCCTTTTGCTCTCTGACCATTAAAATGTGGGTTTTCTTCCAAACTAGATTGCTCAATTAAAGTCCTTCTTTTGTAATACCCCAATGCTCTAAATGGGAACTAGACGGCTGTAGGCCACCTTGTGAAACCTTTTACAGGCTCCTGGACTCCTTTGATCTTAAAAAAAAAAAAAAAAAAAAAACAGCCCCAAACACACATATAAGGGTGCCCACCATTTTCAATATTGCCATGCCACTCTCACACGCGAACTTGGGAGAATAAGGGGAGGCCCACACCGGGGAGAACGCTGTGCTTTTGTCTCTGCATTTGTGAAATGAGCTATTACCTCCCCCTTCCTCCATCCCAGAGTCAGGGATCCAATTGAGATAGCAGATGTGGAAACACTTTGCGTCCCCCTGAACAGACACTGTATCTGGCAACAATGCACCCTCAGTGTAAACCTGCAGAGGCTCCCCTCGGAGATGTCTGACAGCCCCGCTCCCGGCCAGGAGTGAGGAGAAGCAAGGTAATTATCTCTTCACTATGGGAGACATGGTTACCTTTTAGTCAGACTCTTGTGACTTCTGCTCAGGGAGCAGACTCCATTTCCTAAGCATATACTTTTAACCATTATATATTCATCAGAAAGAGCATATTGCCCTTTCTAAGACTGCCTAATAAAAGGATATTACTGTGTTAGGAAACTCTTCGAATAAATGACATTATCTTATGAACCCCAGACTCCACTAGGAGAACTCAAGACACAGTCAAATGGTGACTTCCACAAGCTGAGAGCTTCACTCTGAAGCTTCAATTCCCAGTGCCCTGCTAGAAACATTAAATTATCACACCCGGTGTGCTCCCCACACACTGTTCAATAATGATCGGAAAATGTCCCTTCACTATGTGCCAGATGAAACACTCCACATAAAGGATTTCCACTTCACTGTAGGTAGAGGGCAGGCAGCGACGACACCACGTAACCAAGGCACGGAGCCACTTGAACCGAAGAGAATCATACTGCATTTGTCAGTCTGGGCCAGTTCTCCACTGGGAGCAACTTTTAAGGGACAGTCAGGTGCCTGTGTTTGTTAGAACAATGATTTGAAAAACAAGAAGTCCTCAACTTTCAGGAAATGCTCGATACTAGTTTGCTGGGTGAGTGCCAAGGGTTCTGGGGAACTATACTTCATCAAATGAGCCCATGGCAAAGGGTCGCAGAAGTCAAGTGGATACTTGTGGATATTAGCAAGATAGTGTTTCCCTATGGTTTTCCCCTGGCTGCCATGCTAATTATAAGTTCCTCAGTCTCCTGGGAAACATGAAATTAAAGCAAATTAGGCACCAGGGTGGCAGGAGGAGGGGATTACTCTGCACTGTCCTCTGAACACTTCTCCCTGGCCCTGACCAGCCCTACCGGCTGTTCACCTCCGCTTGCACCTCAGTGAAGCAGCCACCTTTCCCTACCTGCATCGCAATACAATCTGATCCTGACCAGACTGTCTCGTTACCTACAGGTCTGTTTTGGAAGTTGTGAGTTGGCAGACCACAGGTCACAGGAGGCCCACATATGTGTTTTGTTCGGCCAGCAAGATTTGAAAAAAAAAAACAAAAAAAAAAAAACAACTTGAATTGGTTGCCAACGTTCAGAAAACCAGGAGATTCCACACAAAAATCCAGATTTCCGGCTTCTCTTTAAAAAATATGAAGATCTGACAATACAGGGCTCACGTTCTCTCCCCAGGACAGCTGGCTGGTGCTGAGCAGCATGACTCCCTCCAGGAAGTGCACTGGCACTTGCCATGGTCCCCACACGGTCACATGTGCAGCCAGAAAAGCCCAAGTAAGCATCAGAATCTGGGACTCCAGATCTATTACTCATTTGCTCAGGTTTCCAGCTGTTCCTGCTCAGAAACAGACATCAGCATGTTGCGTCTGCTAGGAGGCAGCACAGGGCAGTGGGAAAGGAAAGAGCGGGAAATGGTGATCAGTGGGAAAAGGGCGGGCTTGAAAAACTGCATTCAGGTACAGTGACGGAAAGCAGCAGAACCCATGGGTACAAGCAGCAAGGAGGCAGATTAAGAGCCAGCCTAAGGAAAGACCTAACAATCGCCTGGATCCCACTCCTATCACTGCCTAGCTACCCAGGTTTGAGCAAAACATTTTGAACTTCAATTTCCTGTCTACCAAGGCCATCTTTGAGGACTCACAGGTCCAAAGTTCTCTTAAGGCCTTATGTTCTAGGGCACAGCACAAAAAAAATGTAGACGTTAGCCAGATAGGGTTTGGATTTGAATCCCAGTCTGATATCTTACTTAAAATATATTTTACTGCTAAAACTGAAGATGGTGCTCAGCACACATCTGTCCACAGTTGGCAATGAGGTCATATCAAGGTACGAGGCTGAGTCTTCCCTGAGTTAGCAGACATTCGTGGTGACAGGGACCCCAAGGTGGCAGACACTTGGAAGGAAAGAGAGAACTAAGCAGGGGCAGGTCATGGGCATGAAGGAAGATGCTGTGTCGGTCTTGGTTTTGTCCTCCTTGAGTCTAGGAGGAAGCCAGGAGCTACAGAGAGAGCAGGCGGGCTTTACATAATTCTCTGTATTTATTCTCTGTAGGTACTTCTTCATCTACAGGAAAATCATATTTAAACATTAAACAAAAAGACATGAATATGAGTCAAGAAGCCATCTAAAAAAGGAAACCTATAAAAATAACTGCGATGAATGCTGATGACAGACAGAAAAAGCAAGTAGTTGATGTACTCCTTCTTTTCTGCAGAAAGTCAGGCCTGAGAAAGCCCCAAGGCCAGCTCACCTTGAGGTCCAGTGGCAGCTTATTGGAAGTGAACACACTCAGCTTGATCTGGGGGATGCTGATCTTGAGATTCTCAAAGTAGTACCGAATTGGTGTTCCACCCTGCTCGGCTGTCTTTTCATGGAGGTTTTCGTCATACTTTTCCACCTCTGGTACAAAGGCAGAATTGAAAAAAGAAATCTTATTACTCTCATGGTCCAAATACTCATATTCCTATTGAAAAATTCATCAAAAATATAAACATCTATCTCACTAGTTTTTGAGAGAGATTAGTGACATATACTGCATCCTGATATGATTTTTCTTTTTCTTTTTTCTAAATTTTATTTTTTTGAGACACAGTCTCACAATGTAGTTCAGGCTGGCCTTGAACTCAAAGTGATCGTTCTGCCTCAGCTTCCCAAGTGCTGGGATTACAGGTGTGCATCACCACGCCTGGCCAGATGTGACTTCTTTATAAAAGCAGATGTGCTTCATATTTATAAAAAAACTAGACTACTGTCAGGCATGATGGCACATGACTATAAATCTCAGCTATTATGGAGGATGAAGCAGGAGGATTATAAGCTCAACCTACACTGGGTAATGTAGTGACTTGGCAAGACCCTGTCTCAAAATAAAAAAAGGCCAAGTATAGAGCTTAGTGTGAAGGTGCTGGGATCAGTCCCTAGTGACACACATACACCTGCACACACGCACACACACACCGACTAACTTAGTCTTACAACTTGTGAGTTGATGCCATGTGGCAAACACCATCTTCAGAAAGAATAACCCAGGTGGGAAGGCCAAAGATCACAAGTGTGTTTGCTGGCCACAGCCTCCTATCACTATTGTTATTGCCTATGATCCAGATTATTTAATTACTTCATTGTACAATATCCAAATAAGGATTTGGGAGTTGTGTACAGGTGAATAATAATTAATAATATCACCAATTAAACAATGAATCTGAATGAAACAATGTGGTTTTTT